>CAKNYM010041123.1:3861-18681 GCA_932195095.1 Andricus curvator
TCATTAAATTTACAGATAAAAAAATTTAATTTTCAACAACAAAAAAAACAAATTTTCCACAAAATAATTAAATTTTCAACCAAAGCGACGAATTTTCCACTACAATGAAGAATCTTCAACTGGAATAGATGAATTGTTAACAAAAAACATGATTTTTCAACAAAAAAAAAAGATCGATTTTCAACCAAATAGTTAAACATTCAACAAAAAATAAACATTTTCAAGCAAAAATGGAATATTCAAATTTTCAGTTGAAAAATTTTATTTTCAACCAAACAAAAAAAAAACAAATTTTCAACAAAATAGTTAAACTTTCAACCAAAGTGACGAATTTTCAACGAAAATGAAGAATCTTCAACTGCGGAATAAATGATTTTTTAACAAAAAAACATGATTTTTCAACAGATTTTTCTGTTTTTTTTTTCAATTTTCAACCAAAATCATGAATCTTCAACTGGAATAGATGAATGATCAACAAAAACATGATTTTTCAACTGAAAGAGATCGATTTGCAACCAAATAGTAGAATTTTCAAGCAAAACTGGGATAATTAAATTTTCAGATAAATAGATTTAATTTTCAACAAAAAAAAAAAATTTCCACAAAATAGTTAAATTTGCAACCAAAGCGGCGAATTTTCCACTACAATGAAGAAGCTTGAACTGAAATGGATGAATTTTGAACAAAAAACATGATTTTTCAACAAAAAAGATCGGTTTTCACCCAAATAGTTAAACTTTCAATCAAAGAGACGAATTTTCAACTAAAAACATAATTTGCCAACTAGAAAAACCAATTTCCAATTACTTATTTTAATTTTGAACTAAAAAAGATCAATTTTCAACCGAAAATGGAATAGTTAAATTTTCAGTTAAAAAAATTAATTTTCCACACAAAAAAAAATTTTAACGAAAGTGATGAATTTGCAACTTTTGCACTTTTAACAAAAAAAGATGAAATTTCTACGAAAAGAGATGAATTTTCAATAAAATGGATTAATCTTCAACTAAAAATATTAATTTTCAACCAAAACGATGAACTTTCAAACAATAAGATTAACTCTGTACCAAAAAATACAATTTTTCATCAAAATACACAAATTTTGAACTAAAAAATACAAATTTTCAACCAAAATGGTTGAATTTTATACTAAAAAGATCAATTTTCAACGAAAAGTCGAATAGTTAAAGTTTCAGTTAAAAAAATTAATTTTAAACCAAATTGATGGACTTTCAACTAAAATGATGAATCTTCAACTAGAATAGTTGACTTTTAAACTATTAATCTTTAAATGAATTAGTTGAATTTTCAAGAAAAAAGATAAATTTCCAAGAAAGAATGGAATAGTTAAATTTTCAGTTACAAAGTAGTTAAATTTTCAACCAAAAATATGAATTTTCAACACAAAAAGTTAAATTTTATACCAAATTGTTCAATTTTCAATTCAAAAGGACGAATATTCAACAAAATAGTTGAATTCTCAACTAAAAAAGATTGATTTTCAGGTAAACAGTTAAACCACCACCAATTTAGGCAAATTTCAATTAATTATTTTTCTTTTTTTTTTAATCGGAACATTTACTGGCTTAGTTTTTATAATTTTTTAGACAAGTCAGCCAGCAAATGTCGTCCCAATTTAAAAAACTGAAAAAATCCAACGGAATTTTCTGATTCAAATTTCCATTCAATTGATTCTTTTTTCCTGGGTATGTGTGTAAAAATCATTGCCAATTTTTTACGTGTACATACTGTACAGTTTTCAATAAAAAATAATAACATAAAATCATATTTTAGAAAAAAATCCTTTTGATTAAATTAGATTTTTTTGAAATATTAACAAAAATTTTACATTTTTTTTGGATTTTGTTAAAGGAAAACTTATTATTTCAATCTAAAAAAAAATTGTTTTTTAACATGTAGCTTTTCGCATTTCGTTTACAGAAACTTTACAACTTTTAATGATTCTAATTTTGCATTTTTTTTTACTATTTTGAAGTGGCCTAAGAACGAAATTAAAAAAAATTTCACGTTTAAAAAAATAGTTTGGGTGTTTCTTCCGTTCGAGCAGAACTTATTTGAAAAAAGCAACCTTTTTAACAAATTTTAAATAAGTATCTCATTGACCAAATACATGGAACATAATTTTCGTGGGTGTTTAAAAAAATCTAACTTGATACAAAATTATTTGGTAATTGTTTAATTTGATGATTTTTCCGAATTTCTGAGTAAGGGAAACCTTTCTACAGTGGATAATGACTGAATAGAAAAACTATTATATTTAAAAAATTAATTTAAGTCAACCAATAGTAAGACACGGTAAGTTTTAATAAATTTAATTTAAAATTAATTAGTTTACGTATAGTTGCGCTGTGAATTAATGATTATCCACTGTAGGATACATTATCCACTGTAGGATGGTTTCCCCTAAATGAGTTGAAAACTTTTGCAAAACCTTCTTTCTAGTCCAAAAGTGGAATATCAGATGGGGAAGACCCAAAAAACATTTGTATTTTTGTCAAAAAATTCCAAAATAATAAACAATTTCACTTGATACTCACTTTTATACATTTCTTACAAAAACATTTGTATTTTTCTGAAAAAACACAAAAATATTAAACAAATTTTTTTAATTAAAATTGATTTATTTAAAAAAAATCAAATTTCAGAACAAAACAATATAAAAAGAAACGTATTATAATGAAAAAATGTGAATCGATCGAAGATTTCATTAATGTTAAATATTAACAGATTTTAATTATTTTAATGAATTTCACTAATTGTCGATTAACTTTAATCTTTAACGGTTAATCAATTTGAAATATTAGAATAGTAAACATTGCTGTAATTAACATTAAAATTATATGTTAAATACACTTTGTATCAATAATAAATTATAAATGTACAAAACTTGCTTTAAAATTGTCCAGATTTTTTTACAATTTTGAGAATCCTTTGTAATATTTTTAAATATTCTCTTAAAACTAATTTTTCAAAATAAAAAATTATTTTAATTTACCTAGAAATCTCAATGAATTTTTTTCATTCTTTTGAATTTTCTTAAAATGTTTAAAAAGCTTCTAAATTTTTGGTTCGAAATCTTAAAAAATCTAGATTTTGTTTTACATTTTTTGAATCTTTTCAAGTTTTCAATTATTTTTTAATCGTTTCAAAACTTCTAAATATCTCTTAAACTTACATAAATTTTTTCTAGAATAATAATTGTTCATTTGTTATTTATTCGTTAAAATTTGGTTTTGTTTTTTAAAATTCCGTCAAAATATTCTGTTAAAATTAATTTTTCAAAATAAATAATCATTAAAATTTTTCACAGGAATCTTGAGAAAAATTGTTTATTATATTTAAACCTTTCAAAATCCTTAAAAAGCTTGAAAAATTTAATTCAAAATTTTCAAAAATCTATATTTTGTTTTGAATCTTTTGAAATATTTTCAAGTTTTCAAATATTTTTTAATCTTTTCAAAACTTCTAAATATCTCTCAAACTTCCTTAAAGTTTTTCTAAAATAATAGTTGTTCAATTAATATTTATTCGTTAAAATTTGTATTTTAAAATTCTTTCTAAATATTCTGTTAAAATTAATTTTCCAAAATAAAAAATCATAAAAAACTTTCACAGCAATCTTAAGAAAATTTTTTTATTATACTTAAACCTTTCAAAATCCTTAAAAGCTTGAAAATTTGAATTCGAAACTTTCAAAAATCTATATTTTGTTTTAAATCTTTTACAATATTTTCAAGTTTTCAGTTATTTTTTAATCTTTTAAAAACTTCTAAATATCTCTTAATCTTACTTAAATTTTTTCTAAAATAATCATTGTTCAAAAAATTCCAAAATAACAAACAATTTCACTTTATGCTCATTTTTATACATTTCTTACAGAAAAATTTGTATTTTTCTGAAAAAAACACAAAAATATTAAACAAAAAATTTTTTGATTAAAATTGATTTATTTAAAAAAAATCAAATTTCAGAACAAAACAATATAAAAAGATACGTCGATTAATTTTATTTTTTTAACGGTTAATCAGTTTGAAATATTAGAATAGTAAACATTGCTATAATTAACATTAAAATTATATGTTAAATACATTTTGTATCATTAACAAATTATAAATGTATACACATTTTTTTATTGAAAATGATACTTTTTCGAGCTAGAAAAATATCAAACTTTAGATTGAAAATGGAATAGTTAAATTTTCAGTTGAAAAAATTAAGTTTCAACAAAAGCAAAAATTTTCAACAAAAAGTAAACATTTTCAAACGAAAATGGAATAATTAAATTTTCAGTTAAAAAATTAAAGTTTCAACCGATAAAAAAAACGAATTTTCAACAAAATAGTTAAATTTTCAACCAAAGTGACGAATTTTCAACTAAAATTATGAAACTTCAACTGTAATATAGTTGAATTAAAAAAAATGAATTTTGAACTAAAAAATATCAATTTTTAAATTAATGATTTAAAAGTGATATCTAATTTTTTAATTACTTTTATTAAACAATTATCCTTGTAAGATACCTCAAGTTTTACACATATTTCAAAAAATAATTTTTTTCACTCCTCTGTACCCTCTTATATTGTTTCACTATTAAAAAAAATAATTACGTTAAGAAAAATGTTGCGTAACATTTCGACGACCCGCTAATTAGGAATGCTAATAATACTTGTTAATAACTAACAGTAAAATCACGCAGGTAATTCGTGCGAAATCGTTTCTGGATTGTTATTTCCTAACGTTGAAAATATAAATAATTTAAAAATACATTATCAAACAAATTTATAAATATTAAAATAGCAAATTCCATATTTTGCATATTTTTTGACATTTTTTTCCTGGTTATTCTGAAAATTCCAAAAAAGAAACTAAGTAATTTCAAAAAAGCAAAAAAAAAGAACATTTTTCAAACTGTATAGACAACAGGGGAAATAGGACAATAAATTCTTTTAAATCAAATTAATGTGAGTATTATATTAAATTCAAGATGAAACACTTTAAATTCCTAAAATTTCCAGTAAAAATATTGCACTTTCAACAAGACAGATGAATTTTTAAACAAATACTTCAATTTTCAACTTAAAAGATGAATTTTCAACCACGAAGATTAATTTTCTAACAAAAAAAATTGAAAAAATTAATTTTTAACCAATAAAAGAATAAATTTTCAACAAAACAGTAAAATCCTCAAACGAAATCAGATTAGTTTTAATAAAAAAGTTGTATTTTTAAACAGAAAAGATTAAATTTCTACTAAAAAAGATGCATTTTCAAACCAAAAAGATGAATTTTTAACTTAAAATGGTCAATTTTCTATCATAACTAAAATAGTAGTTACATTTTTAGGTAAAAATGTTAATTTAAAAAAAAACACGAAATTTTAACGAAATAGTTAAATTCTCAGCCAAAGAGCATTTTAAAATTCTTTAATTGAAAAATGTACGCTTAAGAATTAAAATCAAAAATGGAAAATTTTTAAAATGAAAGACTTTCGAATTACGCATTGCAAATTGAATGGTATCATAATTGAAAAAGATAACAATTCAACTAATTATTTAAAAAAATGTTAAAATCGAACTTGGACAGATTTTTTTTCTAAACATTTGTAAAGTTTGCGGTCAAAAAATAAATTCAATGTCATTTTCCGGCCATCTACAAGTCGAAAGAATCAAAAACAGAAAGGAAACGGGTCTTCCAAATAGTCATTTTGTGGGTTTTATGATTATATTTTTTCTATCTAACTTTTTAAACGATTCCAAATCCCTTGGAACTTCTGCATGACAAAAAAAAATATCAGACAAAAGGTTAAGGAGCTGAAAAAATAAAAAACGAATAAACTCAAAATTGAGTATTTTTAAATTCCGCTATTAATCTATTTTTTTCATTCTTTAAATTATCTAGTCAAACATTTTTCATTTAAAAATCTTTGAAAGTCGGAAACTTTAAGATATTACATTGAAAATTAAAAATTAAAAAAAAAACAAGATGAATATTCAAGCAGAAAGTTAATTTTCAATCAAGAAAGATAATTTTTAACACAAAAGTTGAATTTTGAACGAAAAAATATGCATAGGATCGTTAAATTTTCAGTTTAAAAAAATAATCAAAAAACTAATTTTCAACCGGTTAAAGTTTGAAAAACCAGATGGATAAAAGTAACTTAAAAAACCGGAAAATAAAATATGGAACACGGGCTTCCTTCACGCATTGCATGCCTTGGGTTTATCAATTTAATTTATAGTGATTTCTTATCAGTAAAAGTTCAAAATATTTTTCCAAGCGATCGAGAAAAAAATGAAAATGTGCAAAATATTGTTTAAGGTTAGCTAAACTAAGATAATTTAAATAAGGAATACAAAATTCAGAGTTTTATTGTCATTTTTTCATCTTCTTACTTTTTTTTCTAATGTTTTTTATCAGTAAGAAGTTCCGAAGTATTTAAAATAATTTTTAAAGCTGGGTAGAAAAATAATAATAATAATTTTGATTCCTTAGACTTGTCAATTCATTCTAGTGTGTTTGGATAATATGGAAAACCCTCAGATGACCAAAATATTTTTGTATTTTGGGACGACTGTTGTATGTCTCTCGAAACAATAACAAAATTGGCCTCTATGAAAATAGCTATAAAATTGATGAAAATAATAATTTTCTCAGAAACAACTGATTTTAAACTTTAAAAATTAAAACTTAAAAATTTTCTAATTCAAATGCTCAATAATTTACACTTATAAAATGGAAGATTTTACCACTTTTTAATTCATGAATTTTAAAATTAAATTTCGCTAAACTGCAAAATTAAGAATTTTCAACTTTTATAAATTGTACAGTTCAAAGATTCGAAAAAAAACTAAATCCACGCTATCATTTTAAATGCTCTAAATTGAAGAATGAATAAAAAAATTAATAAATTAAAAAAATTATATCATGTTACGCAAATTTAAGTTAGAAACTTTGAACATTGAAAGATTACTTTTTTTTTTAAATTAAACACTTTTTCATTTAGAAGTTAAATTATTTTAGTTTTGAGTCGTAACAAATTAATAATTTTTCAATTGTTATTTATACATTAAAAATTTGTTTTTAAATATTTTTGAATATTGTCTTAAAAATTTGTTTAAATAGAAAATAACTTTAAATTTTCCTAGGAGTCTTTAGAAAATTGTTGTATTATCTTGAAACCTTTTAAAATCCGTAAATAGCTTCAAAATTTTATTTAAAAATCTACATTTTATTTTACACTTTTTGGAATCTTGACAAATTTCAAATTATTTTTGAAATTTTTTCAAAAATTCTAAGTATATTTCAAAATGATTCGAACTTTTCCTAAAACTGTTAATAAATCCTGCAAAATTAAAAAACTTGCTTTAAAATTTTCCAGATTTTTTGTTTACAAATTTTGAGAATCCTTTGAAATCTTTTTAAATATTCTCTTAAAACTAATTCTTCAAAACGCAATATAATTTTAATTTGCCTAGAAATCTTAATGATTTTTTTTCATTCTTTTGAATTTTCTTAAAATGTTTAAAAAGCTTCTAAATTTTTGGTTCAAAATCTTCATAATTTTAGAATTTGTTTTACATTTTTTGAAATCTTTTCAAGTTTTCAATTATTTCTTAATCTTTTCAAAACTTCTAAATATCTCTTAAACTTACTTAAATTTTTTCTAAAATAATAATTGTTCAGTTGTTATTTATTCGTTAAAATTTGGTTTTGTTTTTTAAAATTCCTTTAAAATATTCTGTTGAAATTAATTTTTCAAAATAAAAAATCATACAAATTTTTCACAGGAATCCTGAGAAAATTTTTTTATTATATTTAAACCTTTCAAAATCGTTCAAAGCTTGAAAGTTTAAATTCGAAATTTTCAAAAATCTATATAATGTTTTGAATCTTTTGAAATATTTTCAAGTTTTCAATTATTTTTTAATCTTTTCAAAACTTCTATATATCTCTTAAACTTACTTACATTTTTTCTAAAATAATAGTTGTTCAATTAATATTTATTCGTTAAAATTTGTTTCTTAAAATTCTTTCTAAATATCCTGTTAAAATTAATTTTCCAAAATAAAAAATCCTACAAAATTTTCACAGGAATCTTAAGAAAATTTTTTCATTATACTTAAACCTTTCAAAATCCTTAAAAAGCTTGAAAATTTGAATTCAAAATTTTCAAAAATCTATATATTGTTTTGAATCTTTTGAAATATTTTCAAGTTTTCAATTATTTTTTAATCTTTTCAAAACTTCTAAATATCTCTTAAACTTACTCAAATTTTTTCTAAAATAATAATTGTTCAATTGTGATTTATACTTTAAAATTTGTTTCTTAAAATTCATTTTAAGTATTCTGTTAAAATTAATGTTTTAAAATAAAAAATCATTAAAAATTTTCACAGAAATCTTGAGAATTTTTTTTTGTTATATTAAAACCTTTCAAAATCCTTAAAAAGCTTGGAAATTTCAATTCGAAATTTTCAAAAATCTATATTTTGTTTTAAATCTTTTGAAATCTTTTCAAGTTTTTAAGTAAGTTTGAATCTTTTCAAAATTTGTAAATATCTCCTCAACTTACCAGAGTTTTTTCTAAATCAATAAATGTTTAACTATTATATACATGAAAATTAAAAAATGAGATTAACAAATAAAAAGTTTTTAAAAATAGAACAATTATAACGTTTAAAGTGTAAGTTTAACTCTCTGAAATTTTGACGATTCAAGGCTTTCTGTTTCAAGCAATTCGTTTTAAAATCGTTTAGTTTTAAATATTTCATTTATAATTGCTCATTTTAAATAAACAGTAAAACATTGCTAACTATTGAAAAATTACTCTTTTTCTTCATTACAAATTGAATGGGTTAAAATGGAATATTTTTGACTGAAACCACATTTATATAGGATTTGAAATGTAATAAAAGCGTTTAATTCTGAATCTATGCATTTTTAATTATTTTAAAATTGAACATAGTTTACAAAATTTCAATCGAATGTTTCAATTTGTTTAATTACCAAGGCTTTCGAATTGAAATAGTTCAATTTTTAACTTTAAAATCTGTAAATTGTTTAATTGATTCAGAATCGTGCTGTAAAATCAATGAATTATTTTTTCAATTTCAAATACTCGAACTACAGTTCAATTTTAAAAATCATTAATTAATTTATGTTTACATTTGATTAACTTAAAACGTTTTTCGTCAACACATTGGAATTTCAAACGCTATATTAATTTTATTGTTTAGGTCTTCAAAACTGCATTTTAAAATTCTTTTAATTGAAAATGTACCCATAAAAAAAGACCTAAAATTAAAAATTTTGATGGTAAAAGATTTTAAAATTACACATTGTGAATTGAATGATTTCATAATTGAAAAAGTTAACAATTGAACTGAAAATTTAAGAAAAGTTAAAATCAAACTTATTTCAAATTGCATTATATACCATGTGATATGAAATGTGTGACATTTCAAGTGATTGCACAGATTTTTCTTCTAAAAATTTGTAAAATTCCCGGACAAAAAATAACAGCGGCCACCCTGCACCCTGTAAAAGATAATAATAATAATGAAACGTGCAGATAATTTTTACTTCAATTTATTATTAAAATCCCTGATCTCAAGTCTTTTGGCTACAACCATTACAAGATTAACCTCCGTTAATCCCAGATATACATATAAATTATAGATACCGATATATCGCGTGACTAATTATTTGTAGAGTAAAAAAGTATCTAACATTATCTAGAATATAAAGCCTTTCCGAAATTTCCTCGTCCCATTGAGGCTCAATGTTGAACTATATATTACTATTTACATGCATTTAATCCTTGCAAACTTTAAACCTTCAACAGGCACAAAGTTTCCATAAAGAAAGAGGAAAATTGTCCTCAAAATATAAAAAAATCACCTTTAAAGTTAAACTGATCTAATTAAAATTTTGTAAGTCTGTTACGAAATGCATGTTTCTTAAAGTCTTATTGTTTCTTCTTTCCCGATTTGACTTGTTTCTTTGTTTTGGCATTCCAGTAGTACAAAATTTGGGAAGCGATAAGAGCGTTTGCTGAGGTGGAACAAACAAACATCGCTATCATAGTCGTGTCTCCAGTTTCTTGAATAGATGTGAAAATTCTTGCCAGGGAACCAAAGAAGAGCATGAAACCTGTCACTGCAGAGAGTTGACCTGTATTTCCATTCGAGTAATTCGTGTAGGCTTGCATTAGCTGAAACGTAAAATAAAATTATTACAACTTGTGACCGTAGTCTGCAAGAAAAAGAGACGAATTTTGAACAAATTTTGAACAAATAGTTGAATTTCAAACTAAAAAAATATACGTTTTTGAACCAACAATAGAATCATTAAATTTTCAGTTTAAAAAACTAATTTCAAACAAATAAAAAAACGAAATTTCAACCAGTTGAATTCAACCCAAAAAGACGAATTCTCAACTAAATACATCAATTTTCTACGAAAGAGTTCAATTTTCAACTTATTGAGGATACATTTTCAACAAAAAATGGAATAATTAAATTTTCTGATAAAAAATTGATTTTCAGCAACAAAAAAGAAACGATTTTTCAACAAAATATATCAATTTTCTACGAAAGAGTTTAGTTTTCCCAAAAATGGAATAGTTGAATTTTTTGATAAAAAATTGATTTTTAACAACAAAAAAAAGAATTTTCAACAAAATAGTTAAATTTTCAACCAAACACGCGAATCTTAAAAAAAGATTTTTTAACCCAGTAGTTGAAGTTTCAACCAAAAAAGATTAAATTTTAACAAAAATTATGAATCTTCAACAAAAGAGTTCAACATTCAATTAAATAGTTGAATTTTGGAAAAAAAAGGAATTTTTAAAGAAATACATGAATTTTCAACCCAATAATTGAACTTTCTACTAGAAAAGATAAATTACACAGGGCGACAAAAATGACGAGAGTTTAACATTCAACCAAATAATTGAATTTTCCACCAAAAATATGATTTTTCAACCATAAAGATAAATTTTCTACGAAAAAATGAGTTATCACCAAAATACATGATTTTTCAACCACATAGTTAAATTTTCATCTAAAATAGATCAATTTTCTACCAATCAGTTGCGTCAACAACCAAATAGACGAAATATCAACCAAAGGGGTTGAATTTTATACAAAATAGTTGAACTTTTAAGCTAAACAGTCGAATGCTTTAGAAAACAGTTGACTTTTCAAACAAAATAGATTGAATTTTCAACAAGAAAGTTATTTTTCAATCAAGAAAGATGAATTTTCAGCCAAATAGTTTAATTTCAAACTAAAAAAGATACGTTTTTGAACCAAAAACGAATTTTCAACAAAGTAGTTAAATTTTCAACCAAACAGGCGAATCTTAAAAAAAAGATTTTTTAACGAAATAGTTCAACTTTTAACTAAGTAGTTGAGTTTTCAACAAAAAAGATTAAATTTTAACAAAAATTATGAATCTTCAACAAAAGAGTTCAACAGTCAATTGAATATTTGAATTTTGAACAAAAAAAGCGAATTTTTAACGAAATACATGAATTTTCAACCTAATAATTGAAGTTTCAACTAAAAAAGATAAATCATTATCAACCGAAAAGTTGAATTTTTAACTAAAAACGATACATTTTCAGCAAAAAATGTAATAGTTAGATTTTCAATAAAAAATGAAACGAATTTTTAACACAATAGGTAAATTTTCAACACAAGAATTCAACATTCAACCAAATAGTTGAATTTTCCACCAAAAATATGATTTTTCAACCATAAAGATACATTTTCTACAAAAAAATGAGTTATAAACAAAATACATGATTTTTCAACCACATTGTTAAATTTTCATCTAAAATAGATCAATTTTCTACCAATCAGTTGCGCCGACAACCAAATAGACGAAATATCAAGCAAAAGAGATGAATTTTTTACAAAATAGTTGAACTTTTAACCAATAAAAGTTTAATTTTCATGCCAAAAAGACGAATTTTTTAGAATACAGTTGAATTTTCAACCCAAAAAGAAGAATTTTCAACAAAATGCATAAATTTTTTATGAAAGAGTGGAATTTTCCACTTATAAAGGATAAATTTTCAACAACAACAAAATGGAAAAGTTAATTTTTCAGATAAAAAATTAATTTTTAACAAAAAAAATAAAAATAAAACAAAAATTCAACAAAATAGTTAAACTTTCAACTAAAAAGATGAACCTTGAACCGAAAAAATGAGCTTGTAACAAATTCATGAAAGGAATTTTCAAGAAAATAGTTAAATTTTCAACCAAGGAGATAAATTTTCAACAAAAGAGATGAACTTTCAACTAAAAAGATGAATCATAAAAACAAAAATTAGTTTTTAACACAAGAATTCAACGAAATAATTGAATTTTCAACAAAAAATTTATTTTTTTAACCATGAAGATTAATTTAAAGATGGATTAGAAAAGTTAATTTTCAATCAAGAACGACGAATTTTTAATCAAATAGTTGAATTTTCAACTAAAAAAGATATGTATTCAACCAAAAGAAGAATCATTAAATTTTCAGTTTAAGAAACTAATTTTCAAAAAAGAGAAGAATTTTCAACCAGTTGAATTCAACCCAAAAAGACGAATTCTCAACAAAATACATGAATTTTCTATGTGAGAGTGGAATTTTCCACTTATAAAGGAGAGATTTTGAAAAAATAAATGGAAAAGTTAATTTTCCAGATAAAAACTTAATTTTTAACAACAACAAAAAACAAGAAAATTTTAACAAAATAGTTCAACTTTCAAATACATGAAAGGAATTTTCAAGAAAATAGTTAAATTTTCAACCAAAGAGATAAATTTTCAACCAAAGAGATGAATTTTTAACTAAGATGATTAATCTTTAAACTAAAGAGATTAACGTTCAAACAAATATTTGAATTTTCAACCAAAAATATGATTTTTGAAGCATAAATGTTAATTATCTACCAAAAAAGATAAATTATCAACAAAATACATGAATTTTTAACTAAAAGTTAAATTTTCAACTAAAAAAGATAAAATTTTAACCAAATAGTTGAATTTTTAATGAAAAAATAAGTTCTCAACCAAAAATGAAATAGTTGAATTTTTAGTTTAAGAAAAAGTAATTTTCAATCAAAAATGAAAAAATGAAAACTGTTAACCAAACAGTTGGATTTTCTCATTTGGTTTTATTAATTCAGTACGCATTTGAGCGAAAGAACGAAAAAAAGGGTAAAGTTCTTGAAAACAGGAAAAAAAGAACTTTTTAAAAATGGGAAAGGATGGAAATAGGGGAAAGAGTGTGAAGTCTAAAATATGAAAGTGATTTTCAAACTTGTTAAGTTATTATGGAACTCTATCGTTGTCCTAATTAAAATGATTTCTTTTTGTAAATTACAGGAACACAGCGCAAACGAAGCTCAAAAAAGGGGAAATCGGGTGATTTTCTCACGAAAAAGGGCAAAATAGAGGAAAGATTAAACATTTATTTTTGTATGTCGAAAAGAACAAAAAATCTTTTTATAAGAAATGTTATATTTTAAAATAATTTTCAATGATTTTTCAATGATTTCTGCAATTAAAGAATTTATTTTTAAAAATTGGATATACTTAGGTCGTTGGAAATCCATTCACAGTGATATAAAACAATCCGAGAAAAAAATAAAATTAGTTAAATATACAATTTTGATATGTTTAACATCGTTCTCATAAATATTTCTTTACAAGATTTGTCATTTCTTCCTTAAAATTAATACTTTCAATGTAAATCTATAACTACACTCTTCAGAGAGCGAAGTAAAAATGCTGAAATTAATCGAATCGTTTGAGCTGAGGGATAAAAATTTGTGGTCCGACATCCAAAACAAGTAAAGAAAACATTTTTGAAATCGGTTAATATCTTTTGTTCTCTTTTTTAAATAGACAATAAAAAAAATTTTTAATTCAAAAAAAAATGTTGCCTTATTTAAAATTTTTTGAAAATGTACAAAAACATGTTTTTTGGATTGATTCGAACCTTTCAAGCTGAATGAATTTCAGGTTCGACATATTCAACAGAACATGTTTTTGCACATTTTCAAAAAAATTGTTACTGCGCAAGAAAATTTATTTTTAAAGTTTGTAATCAGGGTGGCGATTCGGCGGACGATTTCAAATTTCCGGTCATTTCCCGGTTTTCCCCGGTCAAGTTTTTCAATTTTCCCGGTCAACTCAAAGTAACATATTTATATTTGCCGCAAAACGCAAACATTTATTTTAATTCATGACGCTCGTTCTAAACATCTTTTAACACAACAGAGAATAACGTTGCAAAATAAATGAATTTTCAAAAAAATCTTAAATTTTCCACTAAAAAATATCAATTTTTCACAAAAAATGGAATAGTTAAACTTTCAGTTGAAAAAATTAATTTTCATCAAAAAAACGGATTTTCAAAAAAATAGTTCCATTTTCAACCAAAGTGATGAATTTTCAAATAAAATTATGAATCTTTATCTGGAATAGTTAAATTTGAAACCAAAAAGATAAATTTCCAACTAAAATGATGAATATTTAACTGGAACACTTGAATTTTCAACCAAAAAGACGAATTTTTAAAGAAGATTACATTTTAAATAAAAAGATTAATTTTCTACCCAAAAATACAATTTTTCAACCAAATACATTAATTTTTAAAGAAAGGTTTGAAGTTTTAATAAAAGAAGACAAATTTTCAACCAAATATTTAACTTTTGAACTGAAAAAATAATAATTTTCAATCAAAAATTGAATAGTAACATTTTTAGTTTAAAAAATTATTTTTAAACCAAACATA
>CAKNYM010041123.1:34116-55998 GCA_932195095.1 Andricus curvator
ATTTCAATAATTTCACAAATATTATCAAATATTTCGCAAAGATTTCAAAAAGATTTCAATGATTTCATAAAGATTTTGAAGATTTCGCAAAGATTTTGAATAAATTTAAAAGATTTCACAAATACTTCAATGATTTCAATAATTTCACAAATAGTACCAAATATTCCAAAAATATTTCAAATATTTTGAAAAGATTTCCAAAGATATCAGAAAGATTTCACAAAGATTTTAATTGTTTTCTAAGAATTTCAAAGATTTCGGATAGATTTAAAAGATTTCACAAAGATTTCAATTATTTCACAAAAATTTAAGATAGATTTCAAAGAGTGAACAAAGATTTACCAAGGATTTCACAAAGATTTCTATAATTTCACAAATATTATCAAATATTTTGTAAAGATTTCACAAAGGTTTCGCAAATACTTCAATATTATTTGACCAAGATTTCAGATAGATTTTTGAAAAAATTCAAACGGCCCGATGCATTGAATCATTTAATTTCAGAGGGGGGCAAATTAATATTTTGCCCCTCTCTGGTCGATTTCTGGGGGAGGGGCATTGCCCCCTGTGCCCCCTAGGGCTCCGCCGTCTCTGGTTACGTATCAGGGCTATTTTCATCATCAGAGCTCTCAATATTGGAAAAAATTCATTTAATGTTTTCCAGGGCCACACTTCAATCCCGAACCGACCCTGCCTTATTTGAAGCATGATTCATTTTAACGAATAACACATCACAAAATATAGCAAGATATGTTATCTAAAGAAGCAAAATTAGAACAATCGATTCTTTGATAAACTGATTATACCAATTAAAATACTTACCAAGTAACGATCCTAAAATAATTGCTATTCCTAGACCTTTGCTCAGCGTTGCTTTGAAACACTCCACTGAAATATAAGAAGATTAATCATATAAATTGAAATGTAAAATATATGGGTGAAAATCAAAAAGTAGATATTATTCCATATTGAACAGAATGGTAAAAATAATTATTTGCGAGAAGAGAAAGTACGTTCTTATTTTATAATTATAATTTTTTGTATTTGATGACCTAAAAGACAAATTTTTAACAAAATAGTTCAATCCACAGCCAAAAAGAAGTAATTTTCAAAAAAGAAGATTAAATTTCTACCCAAAAATACGAATTTTCAAACAAATACATGGATTTTCCACAAAACAGTTGAATTTTCCTCCCGACATTATGAATTTTTAACAAAACGTTAATTTTCTACCAAGTAGTTAATTTTTCAAATAAATAGTTTAATTTTTAATCAAATAGTTAAATTTTCTACTAAAATATTAGAATTTTCAACTAAAAAAGATAAGTTTTCAGCCAAAAATGGAATAGTTGCATTTTCAGTTTAAAAAACTAGTTTTTAATTAGCAAAGGTAAGTTTTCATTCAAAAAAGTAATATGTATTTACATTTTCAGTGTTAAAAAAATTAATTTCCAACAAAAGAACAAATTTTCTACCAGTTAAATTAAATAAAAAGAAGAATTTTCCATTTAAAAAATTGAATTTTCCACCTGATATTATGAATTTTCAACAAAACGGGTGCATTTTTTTACCGAAAAAGATGGTATTTATGAGGATATAAATTTTCAAACGAAAAAGATGAATTTTCTATAAAACAACTGAATTTTTAACAAAAAAGTTAATTTTCAACTATATAGTTTAATTTTCTACCAAACTGTTGAATTTTCAAGCCAAAAACACGAATTTTCTACAAAGCAATTGAATTTCCAAACCAAAAAGATGAATCCTCAGTGAAACCCGTAATACTCGATATTTCAACCGAAAAAAATTTAATTTTAAATAAAAAGCTGTTGAATTCAACCAAAGAATACGAATTTTCAGCAAAATAGTTGCATCCTCAACAAAATATATGAATTTTCAACCAAATACTTAACATTTTTAAATAGAAAGGATCAATATTCAATTAAAAATATACATTTTCAACGAAAAATGGAATAGTTATATTTCCTTTCCACTCCAAAGATGAATTTTCAACTAAAATCTATTGTTGAAAATGCAATACTATAACTTGAAATGTTAGGAGTTTAAAGCGTTTCAAATTGAATCACGCAAAAGTTGTTTTGTCCGAAATTTCAAACATCTTGGCCCCTGACACTAAAAATTGTTACCTGAATTTCAGAATGGAGTTCCTAGGTGGTTACGTTACTTGTAACTGTAACTAGTTACAGTTACTAGATAAAGTAACTTCAAGTTACCTTAAAAGTTACTTTTTTACTTCCTTAATTTTATAATTTAAAAATCAAAATAACTAAGATGATAATTCATACAAACGTAACTTAAACGAATTAGACATTAGTTATTAAGAATTTATTAAGTGGTCCTGATGAAAATTCTAAGTATTCTAGAAATTACTAACATGCCACATCGTATTTCAGAGCAAAATGTTTAACAGCAAAATTAAACTAGAGGTAGTTCTGAAAAAATTAAATAAAAAAAACCCTCCAATAGGTGCCGAGTTACGATTCTTCAAAGAACCCGGATTTAAAAAAAAAGAGGCAAAAAAACCCAATTCTAAAGTTTGTATCTGTACATTGGAACCTGTTATTTTACGAAAAAAGGTTCTAGATTTTAATTAAAGTAGACGCAATTTCGAGTGATTATAAAAAAATGAAATAACCTAGACCCAAAAGGTCATAAGTTATGGCCTCCCAAAGTTGACCACTTTTGACCTATTTTTCAGGGCAAATTATTCGTGTTCAGTTTTTTCAAAATACTTCGCTTCTGGGTGAAGCTAAGTAAGTAGTGCAAGAGAAAAAGTTGTAAGGCAGGAAATTATGCGCAAATCTAAAAAAAAAATCTTCTAGCCTCCACAGATCAACAGTTATGATTCTTAAAAAAAAACACGATTTTTTTCTATATTTAGCTATTTGTAGCCAAAAAAGTTTTTTCAAAACAGCTCGCTTCGCACATATCCTACTGAAAAAATTTATAAGAGGATAATTGATAGAAGACTAAATTTTGCTAAAATAATGTGCTGAAAAATGTACTGAATTTTATTATTCGGGAATTTTATTTTTCGGGAATGTTACATTGTCGGGAATTTTATTTTTCGGGATTTTTCACTCGTCCCAATAATGAAATTCCCGACAGAAAATTAACGAATTATAAAATATCCAAACTACAAAATTCCCGAATTTAAAAATAATTTTTTTTTTCATAAATATTATTTGCTTATTAAAAATACAATAACCAAAAATTTTTATACAAACAAATATATATTTAATGTTCAAAGTTTCTAAAATTATTGTTTGAATTTGAAATAACAATAATTGAAAAAAATACATTTCTGGATGAAAATGTTTTTCAATTATTGTTATTTTAAATTCAAACAATAATTTTAGAAACTCTACACATTAAAAATCATTTTTTTAAGTAAAAATATTTGTTTATTGTATTTAAATAAATAATATTTATAAAAAATGGTAATTATTTAAATTCGGGACTTTTATTATTCGGGAATTTTATTATTCGGGAATTTTCCAATTCGAGAATTTTATTATTCGGGAGTTTTATTTTTCGGGAATGTTACAGTTTCGGGAATTTTATTTCTTGGGATTTTTCACTCGTCCCAATAATGAAATTCCCGACAGAAAATTAACGAATAAAAAATATCCGAACTAGAAAATTCCCGAATTAAAAATAATTTTTTTTTCATAAATATTATTTGCTTATTAAAAATACAATAACCAAATATTTTTATATAAACAAATATATATTTAATGTTCAAAGTTTCTAAAATTATTGTTTGAATTTAAAATAACAATAATTGAAAAAAATACATTTCTGTATGACAATGTTCTTCAATTATTGTTATTTTAAATTCAAACAATAATTTTAGAAACTCTATACATTGAAAATAATTTGTTCAAGTGAAAATATTTGTTCATTGTATTTAAATAAATAATATTGATAAAAAATTGTAATTATTTAAATTCGGGACTTTTATTATTCGGGAATTTTCAAATTCGGTAATATTATAAACTGTTCAGGAATTTTATTATTCGGGAGTTTTCCAATTCGGGAATTTTATTATTCGGGAATTTTCCAATTCGAGAATTTTATTATTCGGGAGTTTTATTTTTCGGGAATGTTACAGTGTCGGGAATTTTATTTTTTGGGATTTTTCACTCGTCCCAATAATGAAATTCCCGACAGAAAATTAACGAATTATAAAATATCCGAACTAGAAAATTCCCGCATTCAAAAATAATTTTTTTTTCATAAATATTATTTGCTTATTAAAAATACAATAACCAAATATTTTTATATAAACTAATATATATTTAATGTTCAAAGTTTCTAAAATTATTGTTTGAATTTGAAATAATAATAATTGAAAAAAATACATTTCTGGATGAAAATGTTTTTCAATTATTGTTATTTTAAATTCAAACAATAATTTTAGAAACTCTATACATTAAAAATAATTTTTTTAAGTAAAAATATTTGTTTATTGTATTTAAATAAATAGTATTTATAATAAATTGTAATTATTTAAATTCGGGAATTTTATTGTTCGGGTAATTTTCCAATTCGAAAATTTTATTATTCGGGAATTTTCCAATTCAAGAATTTTATTATTCGGGAATTTGATTTTTTCGGGAATTTTACAGTGTCCCGAATTTTTTTTTTCGGGATTTTTCAGTCGTCCCAATAATAAAATTCCCGACAGAAAATTTCCGAATTATAAAATATCCGAAATAGAAAATTCCCGAATTTAAAAATAAATTTTTTTCTTAAATATTATTTACTTATTAAAAATACAATAATCAAATATTTTGTATAAAAAAATATATATTTAATGTTCAAAGTTTCAAAAATTATTGTTTGAATTTGAAATAACAATAATTGAAAGAAAATATATTTCTGGATGAAAATGTTTTTCAATTATTGTTATTTTAAATTCAAACAATAATTTTAGAAACTCTATGCAATAAAAATAATTTTTTTAAGTAAATATATTTGATTATTGTATTTAAATAAATGATATTTATGAAAAATTGTAATGATTTAAATTCGGGAATCTTCAAATTCGGTAATATTATAGACTGTTCGAGAATTCTATTATTCGGGAATTTTCCAATTCGAGACTTTTATTACTGGGGAATTTTATTTTTCGGGAATGTTACAGTGTCGGGAATTTTATTTTTCGGGATTTTTCAGTCGTCCCAATAATAAAATTCCCGACAGAAAATTGCCGAATAATAAAATATCCGAACTAGAATATTCCCGATTTTAAAAATACATTTTTTGCCATAAATATTATTTACTTATTAAAAATACAATAATCAAATATTTTGTATGAAAAAATATATATTTAATGTTCAAAGTTTCTAAAATTATTGTTTGAATTTGAAATAACAATAATTGAAAGAAAGTATATTTCTGCATGAGAATGTTTTTCAATTATTGTTATTTTAAATTCAAGCAATAATTTTACAAACTCTATACATTAAGAATAAATTTTTTAAGTAAAAATAGTTGATTATTGTATTTAAATAAATAATATTTATAAAAAATTGTAATTATTTAAATTCGGGAATTTTCAAATTTGGTAATACTATAAACTGTTCGAGAATTTTATTATTCAGGGAATTTTCCAATTCGGAAATTTTATTATTCCGGAATTTCCCCATTCAAGAATTTTATTATTGGAGAATTTTATTTTTCGGGAATTTTCCAATTCAGGAATTTTACAGCGTCGGGAGTTTTATTTTTCGGGATTTATTTTTCGGAAATATTTTCTGTACTTTTTATTAACTTTAACTAATTTCTTTTCAAATTAAGTTTTCATGTATTATCATCCCAGTTATTTTGATTTTTAAATTAAGGAAGTGAAAAAAGTAACTTTTTATGTAACTTAAAGTTACTTTGTCTAGCAACTGTAATTAGTTATAGTCACAAGTAACGTAAATGTACCTAGTTACTCAACAAACGTAACTTACCCAACGGAAATCATTTCTCACATATGTTAATTAATTATAATTGTGAATGCAATAAACATAAATACTACTAAATCGTACACAACACTGTTACATAACTTAACCTAAAAAATGGCGAGGATTTTAATTGAAAATGTACTTTAGTCGATATTTAATACACAAAACCGTAAATAAATGTTATATCAAGTAATTGCATAAATAAATAAGCTTGAATTACGCGCCACATAACCTGCCTATGTGGCTTCGTGTCAAGTCTAGCATTCCGATTCAGAGAGAAACACTGAATGCGCAAAATATTTTTCTTTATAAATTACAGAATTTATTCAAAGACATCTTTTACTCACCGTGTGCAAAATCATATTCTTCAAAATACCGTTTCATACATTGTTCTGAAAATAAGAATGAAGACACCTTCCGCACGATGTTAGCCATTTTGTAACAATGCGTGATTTTGAACAGCGTAGTACGTGCTTAGCCCATAAAGACTACGCGAATGATTTTACTTCTTTTTTTGTTTGTTAAAAATGGGTATTTATTCTTATAATACTTATTTGAGAAGAAAATTGTAGAATTTGAGAATTTCAAATTGAATATTTATTTAATAAATGAGTTTTTAGGTTTTTTGATAAATTACAAAAATATATACTTTTTACTAAAGGAGTTTACCACTCACCAGAGTGCGCGATCTGTTCGGGTCCGAGTTCTGCGAAAATTTAAATTTAATAAATCAAAAATAGCTTTTTTTGTACAATTTATTGATAAAAGTTTATAGTTCATTTGTGAAATAAAGTAAATGAGTGAGGCATTCAGTTTGAAAAAAAAAATTAATATTTTAATCACTGGTCACTTTTTCTTGCATAGTTCTGAAATTTATAAACATAGCATTATTGTATACCAAAAAAATTCAAAGTACGTGTTTTGATAACATTATCTATTTTTTTTACCAAATTTTCAACCAAAATGATGAGTTTTCAAACAAAAAGATTAAGTTTCTACTATAGAAAGACAAATTTTTAATAAAATACATAAATTTCCAACTAAATATTTGCAGTTCTAACTAAAAAAAGGTAAATTTTCTAATAAAAGAAAACAAATTTTTAACATAATGGTTAAATTTTCAACTAAAAAAATTAATTTTCAACCAAAAATGAAACTTTGAGATAAAAAGATTAATTTTCTACTAAAAAGTCGAAATTTCAACTAAAAAATTAATTGTTAACAAAAAAAAAAGTTTGAACAAAGTAGTTAGATTTTAAACCAAAGAAATGAATTTTTAACCAAAATAAATGAATTTGCAAGCAAGAAGAATAATTTTCTAAAAAAGAAGACAATTTTCAATTACATGGTTGAATTTTCAACTAAACAAATTAATTTTCAAGAAAAGAAAAAAGAATTTTCTTTAAATTAGTTAAATTTTCAACCGAAAAATGGAATATTGAAATTTTCAGATGAAAATATGGAATTTCCAACAATATATACAATTTGCAACCAAAGAAGTGAATTTTCAACTAAACAAAAAAACATTTTCAACCAAAAATTGATTAGTCAAATTTTCTGTTAAAAAAATTAATTTTCAACTGAAAAAAGCGAATTTTTTGAATAAAATAGTTGCATTTTCAGCCATAGAGATGAATTTCCAACTAAAGTAATGAATCTTCAACCAAAAAAATTACTCTTTAACAATGTAGTATAACTTTGAACCAAAAAAGATGAATACATTTTTAACGAAAAATGGAATAATTGATATTGCAACCAAAAAATATTTTAATATTCAATAAAAAACAGTTGAATTTAAACAATAAAAAAGTCGAATTTTAAATGAAATACTTAATTTTTAAGTTCAAAAATTAATTTTCAACAATAATAAAAAAACAATTTTTTAATCAATTAGATAAATTTTAATCGAAAGAAATGAATTTTTAACTAAAAGAAATTTGTGACCAAAAGTGAAATAATTCACTTTTTAGCTAAAAAGATAATTTTGAACCAAGAAAAAGGAGGTTTGAACGAGATACTCAAATTTTCAACCAAATATAATGAATTTTTAACCAAAAATATGAATTTTCATACAAAAAGATTAATTTTCCACTAAAAAGTCGAGTTTTCAACTAGAAAATTAATTTTTAACAAAAAAAAAAAAATATTTTTAACAAAGTAGTTACATTTTCAACAAAGTGGTTAAATTTTAAACCAAAAAAATGAATTTTTAACCAAAATGAATGAATTTGTAAGAAAGAAGAATAAATTTCTAAAAAAGAAGACAATTTTCTAATAGTTTAATTTTCAACAAAGAAAATCAATTTTCAAGAAAAGAAAAACGAATTTTTAAAAAATTAGTTAAATTTTCAACCGAAAAATGATTTTACGACCAAAAAGATTAATTGTTAAGCATCAAGATTAATTTTCAACCAAAAGAGACGATTTTTTTATAAAATAAATGAATTTTCATCCAAATGGTTCATTTTTAAAATAAAGTAAATGAGTAAGGCATTCAGTTTGAAACAAAATTTAATATTTCAATTACTGGTCACACATTTTTTAGCGTAGTTTTGAAATTTATAAACATAATATTATTGTCTACCGAAAAAATTCAAAGTACGTGTTTTGATAACATTTTATATTTTTTTTTCACCAAATAGTAGAATTTTCAACAAGAAGATTAAGTTTCTAATATAGAAAGACAAATTTTTAACAAAATAAATACATTTCCAACAAAATATTTGAAGTTCTAACTAAAAAAGGTAAATTTTCTATTAAAAGAAAACGAATTTTTAACAAAATTGTTAAATTCTCAACTAAAAAAATTAATTTTCAACAAAAAATGGAATATTGAAATTTTCAGATAAAAAGATTAATTTTCTACTAAAAAGTCAAGTTTTCAACAAAAAAATTAATTGTTAACCAACAAAAAATAGTTTTAAGAAAGTAGCTAAATTTTAAACCAAAGAAATGGATTTTTAAACAAAATAAATAAATTTGCAAGCAAGAAGAATAATTTTCTAAAAAAGAAGAAAATTTTCAAATACATAGTTGAATTTTCAACTAAACAAATCAATTTTCAAGAAGAGAAAAAAGAATTTTTAAAAAATTAGATAAATTTTCAACCGAAAAATGGAATATTGAAATTTTCAGATAAAAAAATGGAATTTCCAACAGTATATACAATTTGCAACAAAAGAAGTGAATTTTCAACTAAACAAGAAAACATTTTCAACCAAAAATTGATTAGTCAAATTTTCTGTTAAAAAAATTAATTTTCAACTGAAAAAAGCGAATTTTTTGAATAAAATAGTTGGATTTTCAGCCATAGAGATGAATTTTCAACTAAAGTAATGAATCTTCAACCAAAAAAATTACTTTTTAACAAAGTAGTATAACTTTGAACCAAAAAAGATAAATCAATTTTTAACGAAAAATTGAATAATTGATATTCCAACCAAAAAATATTTTAATATTCAATGAATAACAGTTGAATTTAAACAATAAAAAAGACGAATTTTGAATGAAATACTTAATTTTTAAGTTTAAAAATTAATTTTCAACAACAAAAAAAACAATTCTTTAATAATATAGTTAAATTTTAATTGAGAGAAATGAATTTTCAACTAAAAGGTGACCAAAAGTGAAATAGTTCACTTTTCAGCTGAAAAGATAATTTTGAACCAAGAAAAAGAAGGTTTGAACGAGAGACTTAAATTTCATACAGAAAGATTAATTTTCTACTAAAAAGTCGAGTTTTCAACTAAAAAATTAATTTTTAACAAAAAAAAACTATTTTTAACAAAGTAGTTAAATTTTTAACAAAGTGGTTAAATTTTAAACCAAAGAAATGATTTTTTTAACAAAAATAAATGAATTTGCAAGAAAGAAGTATAATTTTCTAAAAAAGAAGACAATTTTCAAATACATAGTTGAATTTTCAAATAAAAAAATCAATTTTCAAGAAAATAAAAACGAATTTTTGAGAAATTAGTTAAATTTTCAACCGAAAAATGATTTTTCAACCAAAAAGATTAATTGTTAAGCATCAAGATTAATTTTCAACCGAAAGAGTCGAATTTTCAATAAAATACATGAATTTTCATCCAAATGGTTCATTTTTAAAATAAAGTAAATGAGTAAGGCATTCAGTTTGAAAAAAGAAATTAATATTTTAATTACTGGTCACACATTTTTTAGCGTAGTTTAGAAATTTATAAACATAATATTATTGTCTACCAAAAAAATTCAAAGTGCAAACAACGTAAAATATAATAGTTGATATTTCAACCAAAAAATATTTTAAATTAAAAGCCGTTGAATTCAACTAAAATGGACGAATTTTCAATAAATTATGTAATTTCTCAAATAAAAAAGATCTGTTTCTAACCAAAAATAAAACAGAAACATATAAAAGACAAATTTTCAACTAAAGAGAAGCAACTGCAACCCATACAATTTTAATAAAAAAACAGTTGAATTAAAAAAAAAAACAAGACGATTTTTCTCAAAAACATTCGGTTTTTTAATTTTAAAATATTGTTGTTTTTAGTATGGGGTGAAATCAAAAAACGATTTTAGATTTTTTTCAAATTCAGGACTAAATTCTTTAGAGATTGGTGAGGGTCAATTTTTTATTTTTTTGTTTATTTAATTTTTATGTTCATGCAAATAGCGAAAAAAATGTCGTTTTTTTCAAATTTCATTTTTTATCACCTAGACAAAATTTTATTTATACTTCCTGTCACTTGGATTCAATGCTTAGAGATATAAGAAAAAAATGGTTAACTTGTAAAGTTAATTGTTATAAACAAATAATCGACATCAGAGGTTATTCGTTTTCAGAGTATATTTCTGCTCTCAAATTTCTTGATTTCATCGTTATGATGATACCTGGCCTTTAAAATGTAAGATTGCATGTTATTAATTAATTCTATAAACAAATTATATAAACAAATTTACATCGCGGCAATTATAGGCAGAAAGAACTCGTTTTATCTTCCAGCTTTGTTTATTTTTTTGTTTTTTGTTCTCTTGTTTTCTTCTATTTGTACTTATTTTATAAACAAATTATATAAACAAATGCACATTGTAGGCGTCTTCAGTCCAAAAGAAATTGTTTTTTCTTCTACTCTTGCGGGAATTATATTACCAATGATTTTTTCTGGAAAAATTTTGACACTCATCAATATTTGTTTATTTTACAAACAAATTATATAAACAAATAATCCATATTGGGGGGTTTTGTCTTCAAAGTATATTTATGCTCTGAAATTACTTGCTATCATCGTTAGGATGATACTTGGCCATTAAAATTTAAGACTGGATGTTGTTCATTAATCCTATAAACAAATTATATAAACAATTGTCATCGCAGACATTTATAGGCAAAAGGAAATCATTTTATCTTCCAGTTTTGTTTCTTTTTTTCTTTTGTTTTTCGCTTCGTCTTCTACTCTTGTGGTAATTATATTAGCAATGATAATTTATGGAAAAATTTTCACACTCATCAATATTTGTCTACTTTATAAACAAATTATATAAAGATATGCACATTTAAGGCTTTTTTAAGCGAAAAGAAATAGTTTTTTTTTCTGGTATTATTGAAATTATATTGCCAATGATGTTTTATAGAAAATTTTTGCCATACATCACCAATCGTTTATTTTATAAACAAATTATATAAACAAATGTACATTGCAGACATTTATAGTAAGAAAGAAATCGTTTTTTAAAATTATTTTTTAAATTATATTCACAATGATGCGTCTAGATGAAGTTTTGTTATTCATCACTATTTGTTCATTTTATAAACAAATTACGTAAACAGATTCACATTCTAGGCGTTTATAGGCAGAAAAAATCCTTATTTCTTCTATTCATGTTAAAATTATATTGTGAATGATGATCGTTAACAAAATTTTGTGGAATTGGTGAAATTTATAAACAAATTATATGAAAAATACACATTCTAGGCGTTAATAAACAGAAAGACAATTTTTTCCCCTAGTATATGTGCATTTGTGCACATAATTTGCGTACAAAATGAACAAATAGTACTGAATAACAAAAGTTCATCAGATACATGATTTAAAATATAATTTTTTATATAATAAAAAAAGAAAAACGGTGCAACGTCTGTAATGCATATTTGTTTATATAATTTGTTTAAAAAAAAATGATCACTGATGAATAGACATTTTTTCCAGAAAACATTATTGGCAATATAATTTTAACAATATTAGAAGAAAAATTGATTTCTTTTCGCCTAAAAACGCCTAAAATCTGCATTTGTTTATAGAATTTGTTTATAATATGAACAAATATTAATGAATGGCAATTTTTTTTCAGGAAACATCATCAATAATATAATTACAACAAGACTAGAAGAAAAAACGATTTCTTGCTGCCTAAAAATGTCTGCGATGTACATTTGTTTATATAATTTGCTTATAGAAGTAATTTCAGAGCGAAAATGTTACTTTGCAGACGAATAATACCTAATGACGATTATTTGTTAATTTGGATATTTTTCAACGAGTAGGCTCAATTTTTCTTGCGAAATCAACTAAAAATATATTTCCGATGACTCTTTGCAATGATACTTTACAAAATTACAATAATTATTAATTATTTAAACAATTTTCATAAACAAATGATGAATTTGGCTAATTTTCAAAGAAAATGCTCATTTTTTTACGGAATCAACTGAGAATGTCTTTCCAATGACTTTTCGCTATGATGTTTTCCAAATTGACAAAATTTGTTGATTACTTAAACAATATTCATAAAAAAATTCAGTGTTTGGATATTTTTCAATGAATACCCCTAATTTTTGTTTAGGGAATCGAATTATAATGTCTTTCCAATAACTTTTTGCTAGGATACTTTCCAAATAATTAACAATTATTAATTAGTTAAACAATTTTTGTAAACAAGAAAAGTTGTCAATTTCGAAAGTATCATAGTGAAAATTGATCGAAAATACATTATTAGTTGATTCCGTGAAAAAGAATGGAGCCTAATCGTTGGAAATAGCCAAACTCTGAATTTGTTTATATAGTTTGTTCAAATAATTAATAAACCTTATAAATTTTGAAATTATCATAGCGAAGAATCATCGAAAAGTCACTCTTAGTTGATTTCCTAAGAAAATTGAGCCTATTTGTTGAAAAATACATAAACTCAGAATTTGATCATGAAAATTGTTTAAATAATTTTTGTGGGTGATTCAAAACCAATCTATTTAGATTATTACATTTTTACAAATAGGAAAAAGAAAAAATCCAAAAAAATTGCATGTATTTCTAAAATTGCTAATATTTAATGCATTCTTATTGCAAAAATTTTAAATAAAAAGATTTCTTTCAAGAAATTGAGGTAAAATTATTTAGACTCAATTAAAAGAAATCAGAAAATAGTCATAAACAAACCCTGCAGATTGGAACGAATCATTTGTTTAGTGTCTCTATTTAAAAAATTTTTAAATTATAATTAATTATCGTGAATATGCAAATTATCACAGCAAACATTAATCGGAAAGACATTCTTAGTTGATTCCGTAAAAAAGTTGAGCGTATTATTTAAAAAATAGAAAAATTCTGAATTTGTTTAAATAATTATTGATTTTTGTTAATTTTCAAAGTATCATAGCAAGGAGTCATCGGAAAAATATTCTTAGTTGATTGTGTAAAAAAAATTGAGCCTATTCCTTGACAAATATCCAAACTGTGAATTTCTTTCTCAAAATTGTTTGAATAATTGCCAAATAGTATCTGTTTTTATTTATTCGTAATGAAACATTAATGAAACATTAATCTTAAAACAATGGTGTTTCTGAAAAATTAAAAAATATGTTAAATTTTGTTGTTAAATAAAAAATTAACCAAATTTTTATCAAAAATCTAAACACACAAATCTTTTTAAAATTCAAAAAGCTTTTGTTTAAAAAAAAAAGAACGTCCAAATCGAATAAATACTGTAGGCTTACAATTTTTATCAAACAAATTTGTGAGAGCCGATTAAAAAAAATTTTTTGTTATTAATTTTTTATTTGACAACAAAGTTGACACTTATTTTTCATTTTGTTATAAACAATCCCATTTTTTTATCTACTTATATTTATGTAAAACGTCATGAATTCATTTTGAAAATTTTGTTTTTATTTATATTAACAAATTTATGAGGAAAGTGCTAATTCAATATTAAAAAATTCTTCGAAACCTTATTTTTTAATTTTTTGTTTGAAATTCACGGTAAAACAATGCTTAGTTACCATTTTAAAATAATCCAAAGTAATTGGTATTGTTATAAACAAATTTCATAAACAAATGCATATATTAACCATTTTCCGCTCTAAACAGTTCGTTTCTTTAACAAAATTAATCAAAATTTTTTCAAAAATGAATAATATGTACGATTCTTTAATCTCTGATAAAAATTTTCAATTGTTTAAATAAATTTGATAAACAAATACAGATTGTCGTAAATTTTTAACTGGCAGATTTCCTTTTTTCAGCGGAATGCAATTTTGGATTGCTTGCAAAAATCATCCGCTTATGATAATTTATCAACCAATAAATAATGATAATAATAATTTATAAATAATTTTATAAACAAATTCACAACTTGACTACTGGTCACCAAATGGATGTTGTTTTTCGTTAAGAAATCGACCGCCAGTGACACAGAAAGGACGTTATTTATTAAGAGAATTTTTCAAGCGACAATATTTGTTTTTTGTTTAAATAAATTTTATAAACAAATACAGATTTTCATCAATTTTCAACCAGCTAATTTTGTTTTTTCAACTGAATCAATTTTAATTTACTTGGAAAAGTCCTTCCCTTATGATACTTCATTAACGAATAATAATTGTTTATATTATAAACAATTTTATAAACAATGTCACAACTTGGCTGATTTTTAACAAAGGATATTTTTTACGAAATCGACTGCCAGTGACTCAGAAAGGATTTGTTATTTGTTTAAATAAATTCTAATAAAAAATATAAATACAGAGTTAAGATTGAAATTTGAGAATCTGAATTTATTTATAAAATTTATTTAATACAATAACAAATTATGTCATCTGACAAAGGCTCCTGATAAATAGGGTTCTTTCTGAGACAATGGAAGTCGATTTCGTAAAAAATATCCATTTGTTAAAAAGTAAAGTTGTAAATTTGTTTATAAAATTGTCTATAAAATGAAAAATTATTGTTTCTTGGTAAAGTATCACGAGGCAACCATTTTTCCAAGTTATAAAGAGTTAATTCCGTGAAAAAAATCTCCTGCTTGAAAATTGACGAAAATCTGTATTTGTTTATAAAATTTATTCAAATAATTAAAAATTGTTGTCAAGCACGTATTAACAAGTCGAACATATAAATTGTTTCCGACAAATTTTTTATCAATTTTCTTAAAGGAACGAAGTCATTAAAGCGCGAAGTGGCTAAGATATGCTTTTGTCCATTTTTTGTTAAATAAACAGTAAAATAAAAAAAAAATCAAGAATCGGCGCTCACAAATCTCTTCGAAATTTATTTAACTTTCATTTTTAAAAAGAATGCTCAAATCGGATCAAAATTGTAAGCTCGAGACTAATTTTTCCAGAAAAACTTTTTTTGCCCCACTGTGGGACAGGATAATGACAATTTTTATTCTACAATATTTTTTTTTAAATAAAAATTTATTATCCACTATATTTTAAATAAAATTATTAAACAAGTTTCGGTTGTATTAAAAATAGCCTAACTTCAATACGTAAGCTCACATGTCAAAAGATCTGATAGGGACATGTTTTTTTTTTGAACCTGTAAAAAATTAATTTTTTGGCCAATTTCTATATTTCAGTATTGCATGCCGATCAATAGTTTATAATAATTTCAAAAAGAGGAGAAAAGGCTGAACGTTTTAAACATAAAATTCACCAAAATTAACGTGAAAAAAAACCTCAAATATTATCCAACGAACAGATTTAAGGTATATTTTTATTGTACTTTAATAATTACTTAAATAAACTAAAAAAATTTAAGTACATCAGAAAAGTGCAATACGCATAGTATGAAATAATCTCAACTGAAAATTTAAAATTAGTTAATTTAAAAGAGTATTTTTATTTTAGAAAAAAAGTATTTTTGTTTCAATTTTGGTTAACAATAGCTCATTTTATTACTAAAAAGATTATTTACAATTCTGATTGTTACGGGTTTATTAAATAATTTATTGAGTAAATTGTTTAATAAACCAATTGAGTAACCTATAATAATTGTTACAAAGAGAGAATTATTTGTCAAGTGAGAAAATTTTGTTATTTAGATAAATATTTATAAAGGGAGCGGGGGTGACATTTTTGGATTTTCATGAAAATTGTCTATTTCAATTCATCATAAGCATTTTTTTAAAATATCTGACATTCAAGAATGAAGAAAGCTTAGATTTTTCCCTTTAAGAGCTTTGAGGTTAAAAAGGTGGATTTTAATTTTTTAATTTCAAAATTTTTTTCCTATAAACTATTATCCAATAGCACAACAACACTTTTCTCAAGTTTGACTTTGATCGGTTTTTCTGAAAATATTAAAAGTTAGTTCTCTCAAAAATTCTGTTTTCGCATTTTTCTCACAAACAACGACATATTAAAAAAATTTTAAAAAAAGAGTTTGCTCATTTTTTTAAATTCTAAAAGAAATACGTTTTATATCTTGTAACGTTCGCGAAAAAATTAAAAAATGCCATTTTTCGAGAAAATAAATCTCGTGGTCACAAAAATGTTTTGGAAAATTTCTTCTTTATGGGAAACGTACCTACTGTGGATAATGTAACTTATAGTGGATAATCATTAATTAATTAATAATACTAATATATGTAAAATAATTACTTTAATTTAATTAATTGTTAAGACACTATACGTGTTCATAAATTAACATTAAAATTAATTATGTTTATTTTATAATTAAAAAAATTTATAATTAAAAAAAATAATGGATAAAACACAAATCTCGGTATTTCCATAAAATTCACTTTCCATGTTTTCGTAAGTTTAATGCGGGGAATAGTAAGGCATTTAATTTGAAAAAAATGTAATATTTTAATTACTGGTCACTTTTTCTTGCGCAGTTCTGAAATTTACAAACATAACATTATTGTCTACCGAAAAAATTCAAAGTACGTGTTTTGATAACATTTTCTATTTTTTTTTACGAAATAGTAGAATTTTCAACCAAAATAATGAGTTTTCAAACAAGAAGATTAAGTCTCTACTATAGAAAGACAAATTTTAAACAAAATACATACATCTGAAGTTCTAACTAAAAAAGATAAATTTATTATTGAAAGAAAACGAATTTTTAAGAAAATTGTTGAATTTTCAACTAAAAAAATTAATTTTCAACCGAAAATGGAATATTGAAATTTTCAGATAAAAATCTGAATTTCCAACCGATTTTTTTAATAGAATAGTTGCATTTTTAGTCATAGAGATGAATTTTAAACTAAAGTAATGAATGTTGAACCAAAAAATTACTTTTTATAAAACTAGTATAACTTGAATTTAAACAAAAAATACGAATGTTAAATGAAATACTTAACTTTTAAGTTCAAAAATTAATTTTCAACAACAAAAAAACAATTTTTTAATAAAATAGTTACATTTTAATCGAAAGAAATTAATTTTCAACTAAAAGAAATTTGTGACCAAAAGTGAAATAGTTCACTTTTCAGCTAAAAAGATAATTTTGAACCAAGAAAAAGGAGATTTTGAACGAGATACTCAAATTTTTAACGAAAAGTAATGAATTTTCAACCAAAAATATGAATTTTTATACAAAAAGATTAATTTGCTATTAAAAAGTCGAGTTTTTAAATAAAAAATTAATTTTTAACAAAAATAAAATATTTTTAACAAAGTAGTTAAACTTTAAACCAAAGAAATGAATTTTTAACCAAAATAAATGAACTTGCAAGCAAGAAGAATAATTTTCTAAAAAAGAAGACAATTTTCAAATACATAGTTGAATTTTCAAATAAAAAAAAAACAATTTTCAAGAAAAGAAAAACAAATTTTCAAAAAATTAGTTAAATTTTCATCCGAAAAATGATTTTGCAACCAAAAAAATTAATTTTTAAGCATCAAGATTAATTTTTTAGCAGATTTTTTTAGTAGTTTTTGTAAAACTTTTTTAAGTGATAAAGGTTTTTTTCCCAGCATTTTGTCGAATCTGTCGTTTGGAAGAAAAATAATTAAATTCAATTTTCCGAAAAAAAAGTTCTCCTGACCAGAAAAGTAGTTTGGCCTGCATGAAACATTCAAGATTTCTTCATGATTCGAGTATTATTAATTCAGCAAAAAATATAATAAGAAAAAAAAGTTTGGTTTTTGAGTTCAGTGAACACTGCCTTTTAATTCCTATTACTTTCAATTCACATTGAATTCCTTTGAATTCTTTTGAGTTCTTTCTATTCTATGTATTCTTTTTTATTCTTGTGAATTGCTTGGAATTATTTTAAACTTTTTCAAATTTTTTCGAATTCTTCTGAATTCCTCTGAAGTTTTTGAATTACCTGAATTTCTTAAATTCGTCTAAATTCCCTAAATTCCTTGCATTATTTTGAAGTCCTTGCAATTCCTCGAAATCGTGGAATTATCTGAATTCCTCAAATTTGGGGAATTCCCTCAATCACCTGAATTCCTTGAATTTGTGGAATTTTCTGAATTCCGAGAATTCCAAGGACTCCAAACTAATACAAAGAATTAAGAGAAATTCAGAAGAATTAAAAGAATTCTTCAAGGATTTCAGAGCATTCGAGAAATTTTGAGATTTTAAGGAATTTCAGGAATTTTGGTTAATCAAGGAATTTAATGGATTCAGAGAATTCAAGCAATTTCAGATATTCGACGTACTCAATCAATTCGAAGAATTCAGAGATTTTTATGAATTCCAAAAATTCAGAGAATTTCAGGGATTTCAGAAAATTCGGAGAATTTCAAGGATTTCAGAAAAAGCAGAGAATTTAAGTGATTTCAGAGCATTTACGGAACTAAAAGGATTAAGGAAATAAAAAAATCAAGGAATTTCAGGAATTCAGAATATTCAATGAATTTAGGGGATTTAGTGAATTCAAGAAATTCAGAATATTCAAAGGTTTTGGAATACTCAAGGATTTCAGATAATTCAAGAAATTCTGAGATTTTCAAGAATTCAGGGAATTCCGAATATTTAAGGAATTCAGTGAATTCCGAGCATTGAAAGAATTATGAATATTCACGCAACTCAAGGAATTCAGGAATTTCAGAGCATTTAAAGCATTCAAGGAATTCACATAATTCAGGAAATTTCGGGAATTCAGAATATTGAAGGAATCTAGGGAATTCAGAGAATGCAAGTTATACCGAGAATTGCAGAGACTTCAGAGCATTTGGAGAATTCAAAGAATTCAGAAAATTCCGGATATTGAAGAATTTCAGATAATAAAAGAAATTCAGAGATGTTGAGGAATTTAGAGAATTCAAATAATTCAAGGATTTCAGGAATTTTAGAGCATTTACAGAATTTGAAGAATTCAGGAAATTTCGGGAATTCAGAATATGCAAGGAATTCGGGGAATTTGCAGAATACAAGGAATTTCAGAGAGTTCAGAGCATTTAGAGAATTCAAGGAATTCAGGAAATTCCAAATATTGTAGAATTTGAGATAATTAAAGAAATTCAGAGATTCTGAGGTATTAAGAGAATTCAAGGAATTCCGAGTATTTAATATTCAAAGAATTCAAGGATTTCAGGGATTTCAGAGCATTTACAGAATTCAAGAAATTCAGGAAATTCCGAATATTCATGTATTTTATATAATGAAAGGAATTGAGAGATTTTGAGGAATTTAGACAATTCAAAGAATTCAGAAAATTTCGAATATTCACGAATTTCAGATAATGAAAAGAATTCAGGGATTTGGAGGAATTTATAGAATTCAAGTGATTTAGGGAATTCCAAATATCCAAGAATTTCAGACAGTGAAAGGAATTAAGAGATTCTGAGGAATTAAGAGAATTGTATTTGTAGAGCTTTTTATCTGGTGCCTTTGCAATTATTATAAATTGCACATAAATTGAATATTTATTTACTTGTAATTCAAACAAATTTAAAAGTAATTGACTTCGAATAACTAATCTTACATTGTTAGTTTAAAATACTTTAAATTCAAAATTGTTTAAGTTTTAATATATATTATTACTTTAATTTTTAAATTGTTTATTGTTTTATTATGACCGATTATGACGTCAAATTGTTAGGTTTTCTAAATTGATATTATCTGATTTTACATATCTTTTTTTCAACTTAATAAAGTTTTAAAGCTTAACTATTAAATGGTCTAATCTGATTTAAGGGGCCGTGTATAAACTACCTAGTTGAATTTCTAAACAAACAAGATGAATTCTCAACAAAAAATGTAATAGTTGATATTTTAACCACGAAAAGATTTTTATTTTAAATCAAAAACAGTTCAATTGAAAAAAAAGATGAAATTTCTACAAAAAGAGATAAACTTGCAACTCAAAAAGACAAATTTTCAACCAGAGTTGAATTTTCAACTGAAATTATGAATCGTTATACAAAAAAAATGAATTTTAAGAAAGTAGTCCAACTTTTAACGAAGGAGTTGATTTTTCAACCCAAGAAGATTAATTTTCAAACAAAATATGTACTACATATATTACCGAAAAAATATTTTAATGATAGATCAAAAACAGTTGAATTTAACCAAAAAAGACGAATTTTCAACAAAATACTTGAATTCTCAACTAAAACAGATTAATTTTTAGCCAAACAGTTGCATTGATAACAAAAAATGGATTTTCTACCAAAAAAGAAGATTGTTCAACAAAATACAGGAACTAATTTTCAACCAAATAGTTAAATTTTCAACCCAGAGGATTATTTTTCTAACAAAAAATGTGAATTTTCAACCAAATAGTTCAATTTTCAACTACAAAGATAAATTTTTCACAAAAACTGTAAAAGTTCAATTTTCAGTAAAAAAATAATTTTCAGCCAAAATGAAAAACGAATTTTCAACAAGATAATTGAATTTTTAACTAAAGAAATTAACTTCAAACTAAAATTATGAATCTTCAACTATAAAAATGAGTTTTTAAAGAAAGTAGTTCAACTTTTGACCAAATATTTAAGTTTTCTATCTACTTGTGGACCTTCCTACCAAATTATTGAATTGTCTACCATATTGTTAAATCTCTGAGCCCAAAATAAGAATTTCCTACATAACAGTTGAATTTTTAACCCGAAAATGTGAATTTTCAACGAAAAAATTAATTTTCAACCTAAACAGATTATTTTTTACCAGGCAGTTACATTTTTACCCAAAATAGATTAAATTTCTACAAAAAGAGAAGACTTTTCAAACCAAAAAGACGAATGTTCTACAACATAGTTGAGTTTTCAACCAGAGCAAAATTTGTTAGTCAAGAAGGAAAAAAATTTCAATCAATTTGTAGAATTTTCAAGACAAAAAAACTGAATGAACTTTCAACCAAAAATAGTTGGATTTTCTTATTGGGTTCTAATAATTCAGTTCGCATTTAAGTAAAAACCGAAAAAAGGGGAACGTCTGTGAAGCCTGCGATAAATAAATAGATTTTAATAATTTATAGACTGAAGAATAATAGTAATAAAATACACAATGTGTGTCGGACTTCGCAACATTTCAGGCACTGAAGATATTATAAAATTGTACTAAATTATACTAAAATTGTAACTAAATACTTATTTTTATTCACACATTTAATTTTCTAAAACTAATTTCATTAAGATTCTACGTTTATTTAATTAACAGAGTTTATGTTATATATGTAATTTCGTTTGTTAAGTTTATAAAATCTTAGCAAGATTTAGAGAGGGAGGGAGTGTACA
>CAKNYM010041123.1:56008-75037 GCA_932195095.1 Andricus curvator
TTTAGAGAGGGAGGGAGTGTACAGCAAATCACACGTTATCTTACATGGGGGGAGAGGGGGTTGAAAATTGCATAAAAACGCCTTACGTAATTTGTGGATGACCCCTCATTTATTTGTTTATTCATTTATTATTGTTTCGTGAATTTATGATTATTTGTCGATCTTGGGACAGTGAGGGTACGTGGGTTAGCGTTTGCAGATGATAAGGTTGTTATGGCAGAGCCAATCGAAGATTTGTAAAGAATGTTGTGCAAACTGAATATAAACATGAAGAACATCGACCTCAAAATTAACATAAATAAAACAAACATTTTGTTGTTTGAAGGAAAGCGTGAGAATGTATGTATGTATGTATATTAGGGTGGTCCAAACAATTTTTTTTTCGAATTTTTATGGGGACACCCCCCAAATTTGTTCGATTCCACCCAAAAATAAATCCATTTTTTTTTTGTTTTGAACAAAATGATATTTAGGGTTGGCGAAAGCCCCATGAAGTTTAACATGTATTTCCCATAAGAAAAAAATACGTTTTTGTAAATCTTATTCAGAATCCCCAATATTATCTCAATCGAGTTGAAACTCAACATTTCTCTTCACAATTAGCCATAGAATACGAATAAAATATCACTTTTCAAATATCACCCCCATAAGTTTGTTTTATAGGGCCCCAAAGAAACCCCATAAGTGAAAAAATGGGGTTTGCGAGATTTTGGCGCTAATTATGATTTTTTTGCGGTTTATTTAATGCGAATTGTTTCTAATACATAAAATATGTTTTTATACTGAAAATTAGATATTTTAATGAATTGTTTAAACAACTTATTATTGTTTTTAGCAATTTTCTCATAGAATGTAGTTAGAAAGACGCGGTTTTTTCACAAATTCTCCATTTGTTGTCCAATTTTCAATCAGAGGGAAGTGATAGTTCATCAATGTTAACAATAGTGATTGTTTAAACAATTTATTATAATTATTAATAATATTATATTTGAATAATGCTAGAAAGATGCGAATTTTTTTTTAATTTCTGGCTTTTTGTCCAATTTTCATCTGTAGTGAAGTAATAATAAATTCAAGTTAACAAAATAATTCTTTGAAAAATTTATTATAATTATTAATAATATTATATTTGAATAATACTGAAAAGATGCGTTTTTTTTTTAAATTTCTGGTTTTTTGTCCACTTTTCATTCGGAGTGAAGTAATAATGATTTCAAGTTAACAAAATAATTGTTTAAACAATATATTATACTTATTAATAATATTATAATTGAATAATGCTAGAAAGATGCGCTTTTTTTTGAAATTTCTGGCTTTTTGTTTAATTTTCATTTGGAGTGAAGTAATAATGAATTCAAGTTAACAAAATAATTGTTTAAACAATTTATTATCATTGTTGATAATATTCTCTTTGCTTAATCTTTAGAATATTGCGGTTTTTTCTGAAATTTTCAACTGTTTGTTTATTTTTTATTAGGCGTGACTTGATAATTAATTGATTTAGCAAAAATAATTGTTTAAACAAATTATTATTGTTTATGACTATCTTCATCTATATCGGCTGGGTCTGATAGTTGCGGTTTTTGGCAATTTTTACCTTTCTGTCCTTTTTTCGCTTAGTGAGGTAATAATTAATTAAAGTTAACAGAAAAGTTGTTCAAACAATTATTTTTGCTAAATATAATTAATTATCAAGTCACGCCTAATAAAAAATAAAAAAACAGTTGAAAATTTCAGAAAAAACCGCAACATTCTACCGATTAAGCAAAGAGAATATTATCAACAATGATAATAAATTGTTTAAACAATTATTTTGTTAACTTGAATTCATTATTACTTCACTCCAAATGAAAATTAAACAAAAAGCCAGAAATTAAAAAAAAAACCACATCTTTCTAGCATTATTCAATTATAATATTATTAATAAGTATAATAAATTGTTTAAACAATTATTTTGTTAACTTGAATTCATTATTACTTCACTACAGATGAAAATTGGACAAAAAGCCAGAAATTTAAAAAAAAATCCGCATCTTTCTAGCATTATTCAAATATAATATTATTAATAATTATGATAAATTGTTTAAACAATCACTATTGTTAACATTGATGAACTATCACTTCCCTCTAATTGAAAATTAGACAAGAAATGGAAAATTTGTGAAAAAACCGCGTTTTTCTAACTCCATTCTATGAGAAAATTGCTAAAAACAATAATAAATTGTTTAAACAATTCATTAAAATATCTAATTTTCAGTATAAAGTAATATTTTATGTATTAGAAACAATTCCGTAATCCGTAATGAAATCCGTAATGAAAACTTTTTATTATCGAGGGGGAAAAGCGACTTTGAAAAAATTTACCCCCCCCCCCCTCAGGAGGCAGGAGTGGGGGTAACTTTGTCATTTCAAATGGGAACTCTAATTTTTTATGACAGATTCAGATTCTCCTTTATGAAATACGTAAGTTTTATTCGAAAAATTTTTTCGAAACAAAAAAGATTTCCATCTGGGGGGGGGGGGGAATTTGTTCGAAGTCGCTTTTCCCCCTCGAAAATGAAAAATTTTTATTACGGATATTTTTTTCATACGATGCGTATTTTTTTAGATATTTCGATGTCTCAAGTTAAAAAAAACACCCTATATATATGTAATTTTATATACATAATTTAAATATATTCCGAAATATTGTCTCATATTTCCAAATATTCCCTCATATTCCTACATATTCCCTCATATTCCCACATATTCCCATATTCTTTGTATTCCCTAATATTCCGATATATTCTGTATATTCCCGAATATTCTTTAGGGAATATATTCCTGGTACATGAAAAATCAGAGTGGTCGACCGCTCGGTAGAACACGGAAAAAATTTATCCGTAAAAAAGTCACGAACTAGTAGCTAGGTTTCGGGTATGAAAAAAATTCATCGGATATTTACGTATTTTCGTAAATAATCTGCGAACTTTAAGAAAGATTGACGAACTCGATGTGAAAATTCTAAAACGGTTCATCACTTTTTTTTACGTGAATAATTACAAAAATATTACGAGTGATTGGGAAAAGATTCTCAAAGCACTCACGAGCTTGCCCGACAAGTCTGGGCACTAGAAAGTAGGTTCGCCTGTACATGGCTCGTCGGATGAGTGGTTAGAAGTTTTATAATGCCTATTTTGTTTGGCCTCGATGGCTGCGCGTGTTTACGCCCTCCTGGTTTATGTTTAGAAACTGGTGAGTCAGCAGTCTTTGAGAGTTCGAATCTTCTGAGTTGCGAATTTATAAATTAATATAAATTAAATCGCACAAATAAAATTTTTCCTCTTTATATTTCAGTCTCAAATTTTCAGGAACTGTTCGTAGGAAATTCGAACTGTTCGTAAGAAACTTCGAAATTGATCCATATATTTCTCATAGAAATGAGGATGTAATGTTTCATTTTTTTATCTCGTATCCGAGACCTAGCTACAAGTTCGTGACTTTTTGACGGATACATTTTTTTCGTGAACCTGCCTGATTTTAAATGGATGCGGTCAAGTGTTGAATCCAATCTGATTTGAAATGAATTCGGTCATGAGAAATGTAAAAAGTTAATTTGTAAATTATGAATTAAAAATACTTTGCTCGAATTAGGACTTGTCTAATTGTTTTGCATATGAAAGCAAGCGATTAATTGATATCCTCGAGGGCACTGATTTCCCGCTTTCGAGCATGCAACTCTATTGTTAAGTGGGTCAGATAACAGAGAAGAGAGGGTTGATTAACCCCTTTGGCTTTGGCCTTTCTTCAGTTTACCTAGATTCGTGGGCAGGTGGGTATGAAGCAACTGGGACTATCGGGGTGCCTGGTACGCGGTTTCCATAGGCTTTAAACCCACCCCCACCCACCGGGACCACCCACCACCCAAAGTTCCTTCACGAGGGTAAACCACCTCCCTTCATCTCTCTTCAGTCTTTCGCCACACGCAAATACGCTAAGACACCAATTTGCTCTGCGGTTTTCTAATTTTAAGCTAATTAAAAAAAAAATGAACTAAAAATAGTTAAAAATTAAAATTTTCTTTATTCACAGATTTATTAAATAAACTATTCTACATGCAATTAAAGTATATCTGCGGTATTTTAAAAAAAAATTCAGAGAAATATGAAATGATTCAAATATTTGTATACAAAATAAGTAGTATTTTCTAGTATTATTTTGAACCCAATTTTTCATCGATAGTTAAATAATGTGTATTATTTTGAGATTCTCCATTTTTACTAAGCAGAAAAATGTTCCAAAAGGTATAAAATATTTATTTTCAAATATATAAAATATTGTCCATTCGAATTTTGTAGAAGAATCTTTTTTATTTATTCTTTATTCTGTAAAAAGCTTTTTTAATATACTTTTTTATTATAATAAAATAATATGAAAAAATATATCTATAGTAAGCGATAAGAAAGGGCTAACCGCAGTAACCACTCAACAGGTAGCACGAATTTTATTGCTCTTATTGCATGTTTGGCTTTCATGATATCTTTATTTTTTTATTTTCATAAGTTCCAAAATGTAAACTTTGTATCGTAAAATGTGATATGAAATTTTGTTTTAATTGATAGAGTATTCAATTATGTTGAGAAATAGATTAAGTTGTAATTTTTTTTTCATTACAAATATTTCTCTTTTCAATTTATTATTGTAATTTTATTAAAACTAGGATCAAATATGAATAAACGTGATTTTTTAAGTAATGATATTTTATGAAATTATTACAAACTTTTCTAGGTCGAAAGCAAAGTAACAAGTCCTAATTTGTCCTTCACTCGAGAAAGAAGGGCGATGAAACTTTTTCCATAAATCAGAAGACTTCAGAAATTTAAAACGAGTTGCTTAATACACTGCCACACTACATGAACGTAAACGATGGATTGCAACCGAATTTGGAGTCAATCGAGAAAACAAAGACCGAAAATAAGGTTGAAAATATTGAAAATGAAGTCACCAGTAATAAAAAAACGTTGGAGATAGAAACCAATAATAATAACGCAGAACAAATCACGAAACCAATAGATGGTTTGTATATCTAGTTTTATTTTCTACTTTTATTAATAATAATTACATTTTTTAAATTTCGCGGGAAAATGCATCGCTTCAAATTGGAAAGGGCGCTAAATTTAAATGATAAAAGAAGTCAAAGTAATCGAAAACATACTATTTCTAAATTCTTCTGGGTCTAAAACCAACCATACACCCAGAAGATTAATAATATTAAAGCAAAATAAATTTTGTTTTTAAATATATTTAAAAAACTTTTTAGTTGTTTTTTCAAGCCAAAAAGATAAATTTTCAACCGAAGAAATTCATTTTTAACTAAAATGATGAATCTTCAACCAAAAATATGTATGCTTAACCAAACAGTTAGTTGAATTTTCAACCCAAAAGATTAATTTAAAACCAAAAAAGACACATTTTCAACAAAGTTGATGAATTTTCATCTAAAAAAAATCAATTTTCAACCAAGATTATAATAGTCAAAATGTCAGAAAAATAATTTTTCAACCAAAAACAAAAAAGGAATTTAAAAAGATATATTTTTTTTCTTGACAAAAAAATGATTTTTCAACAAAATAATTCAATTTTAAACTAAAAAGAAACGAATTTTCAACCAACGAAATTATTTTTTAATCACTGTGATGAATTTTCAACCAAAAATATGCAATTTTGATCAAATAGTGGATTTTTCAATCCAAAAGATGAATTTTCTATAAAAAAAAAAAATTTTTTCAACTAAACAGTTTTTTTTCAATGAAAGAAATTAATTCTTAGCAAAAAATAGAATAGTTAAATTTTCTAGTAAACAGATCATCTTTTAACGAAAAAGATTACATTTCTATCATAAAAAGTAAATTTTCCACAAGAAATGTAATACTTAAAGTGAATTTTCAACTAAAGTGATGAATCTTCAACTAAAGAAAAATTTAATTACCAACCAAATACATGCATTTCAAACTAAAAAGATACATTTTCTACCAAAAATAAAGTAGGATAATTTTCAGTCAGTAAAATGAATTTCCAAACAAAAAACAAACGAATTTTCAACCAAAGAAATTAATTTTTAACTAAAATGATGAATCTTCAACCAAAAATATGAATGTTTAACCAAATAGTTAGTTGAATTTTCAACCCAAAAGATTAATTTAAAACCAAAAAAGACTCATTTTCAACAAAGTTTATGAATTTTCATCTAAAAAAAATCAACTTTCAACCAAGATTAGAATAGCCAAAATTTCAGAAAAATAAATGTTCAACCAAAAACAAAAAAGGAATTTCAAAAAAACAATTTTTTTTTCTTAACAAAAAAATGATTTTCAACAAAATAATTCAATTTTAAACTAAAAAGAAACGCATTTTTGAACCAACGAAATTATTTTTTAATCACTGTGATGAATTTTCAACCAAAAATATGAAATTTTGATCAAATAGTGGATTTTTCAATCCAAAAGATGAATTTTCTATCCACAAAAAAGAAGAATTTTCAACTGAACAGTTATTTTTCAATGAAAGAGATTTATTCTTAACAAAAAATAGAATAGTTAAATTTTCTACTAAACAGATAATTTTTTAACGAAAAACATTACATTTCTATCCAAAAAAGTAAACTTTCCAGAAAAAATGTAATACTTAAAGTGAATTTTCAACTAAAATGATGAATCTTCAATTGAAAAAAAATTTAATTTCCATTCAAATACATGCATTTCAAACTAAAAAGATAAATTTTCTACCAAAAATAAAGTAGGATAATTTTCAGTCAGTAAAATAAATTTCCAAACAAACGAATTTTCAACCAAAGAAATTAATTTTTAACCAAAAAGATGAAACTTCAACTAATGAGAGTACTTTTTTACAAAAAAAAGACGGATTTTCAACAAATAGTTATATTTTCACCGAAAACAGATGTCGTTTGAACTAAAAATAGAATAGTTAAATTTTCAGTAAAAAAAATTAATTTTCAATAAAATTAAGGTAAATTTTTAACGAAATAGTATAATTTTTAACCAAGAAGATTAAATTTCTATTAGAAAGATAAATTTTAGACAAAAAATGGGGCAGTTACATTTCCAGTTTAAAATATGAATTCTAAATAAAAAAATCTCATTTTCAACCAAAAAGATCAATTTTCAATCAATATGATGAATTTTTAACAAAGTACATGAATTTTTAACCAAATTTTTGAATTTTTAATGAAATTTTCAACCAAAAGGATGAATTAGTCACCAAGAAGATTAAATATTCTCCGACAAAATTCGAGTTTTCAATAAAATACAGAACCAGATATTTGAATTTTCAACTTAAGAAGATAAAATTTGAACCAAACATGTACGAGTTAAATTTTCAGTTAAAACAATTAATTCTCATCTAGAAAACATAATTTTCAACAAAAGAATTAAATTTTGATAAAAAAAGGTCTTTTTAACTAAAATGACGAATCAACCAAATAAATTAATTATTAACAAAGTTCCACTTCCAACTATGTAGTTGATTTTTCTACCAAAAAGATGAATTCCCAACGAAAAACGTGATATATTATATTTCAACCACAAAAAGAATTTTAATTTTATACCAAAAATACTTGAATTTAATAAAAAAAGATGAATTTTCAACAAAGTACTTTAAATCCCCAACCAAAACAGATTAATTTTCCACCAAATATTTGCGATTTTCAGCCATAATAATAAAATTAATTTCAACTTTAATTTATTGAAAATTCCCTAACTGTGTCAGGTTTTCCCTGACATTTCCTGACTTTCTGGAATTACCTGACCTGCAGCAACTCTGTAATTTAAAAAAAGTAAATGTTTATTTCACTCTAAACTGTTTTTATAAAAATGTATGTAATAATTATTATATATATTTGTTTAAACAATAAATGCTTTAAATTCTCTTTAATTTTTTTATAAATGCTCTGTTCGAGCTTAAATGCTGAGCATATTCTCGAGAGCATTTGCTCAACGTAAATTCTTGAGCATTTAAGAACTCTATGTATATCATTCTCTTTTTTTATTAATTTATTAGCTGCGTCTAGCCGTCCCGAAAATTTGAAAAATAACGGACTATTCTGAATTTCGTTATTTATTATATTTATGCAGGACGGGCTGGTCTGAAATTTTTTCGAATTTTAATGCATAACGCCCTCAAATTGGTTGAAATCCAGAAAAAATGCATTTTTTCTTAATTTCTGTTTTTTTTTTTGGTTAATTGAAAATATGCTGAATTTTCTGCGCCTGTAAATGGACAACTCGTTATTGGGAGTATAACCATGGCGAACCGAAAACAGGCGCTCACCGTTTCAAAGTGCGTTTCAATTAACAAGAAAAAAACAACAACAAGCCATTTTTCGAAAAAAGGTCTCTAGTTATCCACATGTATAAGCCTTTAAATTATGTCGCAAAAATGTTACATCAAACAATTCATACTTGTAGCCGTATTTTGTGTTATTCTAAAAACCGACTAGTTTGAAGCACCTTAAGGCCATGTGATGAGTGGGTCACATGATCAGATTCCTACCTTACCGGCACTGTTTTTTTTCCTAACTTATTTTCACACGAAGCGCCACATCGAGTTGAGAATTTGGGATACTAAATAAGAAGCACTAAAGAAAGCTGGGTCTCGTCCTGAATTTTTATAATTATGAACAATGTTTTTTTTGTAAATAATTTTTTTTTGCTTTTTTCATGGTTATTAAAATTTAGGACCAGACCCACCTTTCTTAGTGGTTCTTATTTATTATCCCAAATTTTCAGCTCGATGTGGCTATTCGTGTGAAAATAAGTTAGGAAATAAAAAAAGTGTCGGTAAGGTAGGAATCTGGTCACGTGACCCACTCGTCACATGACCTTAAGGTGCTTCCTCAGGCTCGATTCTTAGCCCATGTATTACAAATGACATGTTTCCTCCTACAAGGATGAATTGTTTAATGTAATATTTTAACCACATAATCTCAATGGCATAATACGCAACCTATTAGTGCCCTTTTTCGGAAAATGGTCTTGTTTTTTTTTTAATTAATCCAAAATGTGCTTCGTTTATGCGCCTGGAAACGAGCAATACTCAACCGGGAAAGTATCCACGATGAACTGAAAACAGGCGCTCTTGAAACGATTAATTTTAATTTCGATTAATTAAAGAAACAAAAAAATTTTTTTTTGAAAAAATGGCACTAATAGGTTGTGTATTATGCCATTGACATTGTGTGGTTAAAATATTACATCAAACAATTCATCCTTGTAGGAGGAAACATGTCATTTGTAATACATGCGCTAAAAATCGAGCCTGAGGAAGCACCTTAATCACGTGTCCAGGCATCTGGTAATTTGGTTCCCGAAAAAATAAATCCCACATCCAATGTTTTTAATGAGAAAGTTTCGTTAAGGGGTCCTTTTTGACATATCAAAAATGCTAAAAAAGATAAATTGCCAAACCGGGGTTTTTTTGTAAACAGTTCCAAAAGTTACTTTTGCGTCGACGGATAATTCCCATTACATTTGAGAGCAAAATGTCCAATAGAAAAAAGAAAGAGGACAAAATTATGAGAAAATTTGATTGGAAAAATAATCCGCTATCTTCTTTAGGTTTCGAGTTATAATATATTAAAAAATCCCTACTTTTTTGGATTTTCAGCAAAAAATCACTAAGTCTCAAAAAACACTGTGTAACTTTGCACCTAATTACTGTACGGAAAAGTGTTCCACATGTGAGTGGAAGCAGACTCAATTTTCTGTGATAACAAAAAAAGAACAATGTCCTACCTATAATAGGTCATAAGTTATAACCCCTCAAAGTTGACCATTTTTGCCTGTTTTTACGGGCAAAAAAGTGGAGTTTGGTTTTTTTCAAAATAAATCGTGTTACGTTTAGTTTGCGTTGACGATACTAGATGATGAACACAGAAAAAACTGGGGTTTCTATTAGAACCAATTTTTGGTTCCAAAGGAGCTGCAACAAAAAGGAACCTCTCTTGCTGAAAAGGAACCCAAAATGATAAATGGTTTCTAAATGAACCCAAAGTATGGATTCAAATGGTTCTAATAGAGCCTTTTTGTCACTTCTGCCTTGACTCACTTAACAGATTTTACAAGTTAATGATGCACATTTTGCTTTATTATTCGAATTAAATAATATTGCACTGGGAAAAATTTAATGAAGAAACTAAAATCATAGACATTACAAATTCTTGAAAGGAAGATATGGCAGATGAAATGTGACAGTTTTTAAGGTTATGTTGAAAATCCAATGTTTTCCACTGCGCATGCACAAGAAGCGCGGGACTATTTGAAATTATATAATATACACTTGCAATATTAGGTTAATAATACATTTTTTCAAGAAGCTAGGTATTTCTATAATTCAATTTAATTTGTTTTAAAAAAGAATAAAAACCGTTTGTTAATATTTATCTGTATGACTATTCATATTATTTATTGATTTCAAAAAGGCCCGCGCTTCTCGACACATGCGCAGTTGAAAACGTCGGCACCCGCCGATGACCATCTATCGGATGTGAAAGAACTAAAAAGGAACCCTCAATAAAAGTTCCTTTAGAGCCTAAGTTCTAAATGATCCCAAGTTTTACTTGAGCCGCAACATCACTGATCCCTCAGTTTTTTCTGTGAAATAGAGTCTAAAAAAATCTACGGTCATCTAAAAAAAAAGTCTTTTAGTCCTACTATTTTGGGAATTGCAAGGTTTCAAAAATTCCATTTTTTTGGTATTTTTGACCTAGCCCTAATAGGTCGCGAGATATGACCTTGGAAAGTGCACTCTTCCTGCATAAAGACACCTGGGCGTACCGTAAAGTAGAACTACGGTAATATTTGGACAATTTTGTCCCAAAAATGAGTGATTATAATTCATTTCTCATGTATAATATGTCTTTTGCCATTAAAAAATAAATAATTGTTTATAACAAAATCTTTCTATCACCACTTATAATTACTTTTTGGCCATTTTTTAGTACTTTTGTGACAAAAAAGTGATTGTAATCGATTAAAAATGTGTAATATGTTTTTTTGTCAATAAAAAAATATTTTTATTGATAATTGTTTATAACAAAATCTTCGTAACCACTTTTGAGTAATTTTGTGTCAACAAAGTAATTATAATTGATTTGAGATACGTGTAATATGTTTTTTATTACGGATAAAAAAATTGTTTTTTAATAATCGTTTGTAACAATATCTTCTAATGAAATTGTAAATAATATGCTGTGGCCACAAAAGTAGTCAAAAAGTACTCAAAAGTGGGTTTGACAAGATTTTGTTATAAACAGTGATTAAAAAACTATTTGTTTATTGATAAAACATATATCACATTTTTAAATAATTATAATTACTTTTTTACCATAAAACTGATCAAAAAGTACTCAACAGTTGTTATGACAAGATTTTGTTATAAACAATTATTTATTTATCAGAAGCAAAATAAATTATAGAAATTATAATTTATAAAAAAATTATTAATTTATTAATTTATTATTATTATTGTTATTATTAATTAATTGATTAATTATTTTTTTAACCAATTTATCAAATTATACATAAGAAATGAATTATAAACACTTATTGGGGACAAAAAATTCGGAATATGAACGAGATATTTTCCAAAAACATAACTTCTCGGTTTTTAGTCAAAAATGAAAAAAAAAATGGAATTTTTGAAACCTTGCAATTCCTAAAATAATAGGACTAAAAGACTTTTTTTTAGATAAACGCAGATTTTTGTAGACTATTTCATCCTCTGGCATCGTCAACGTAAACTAAATCTGACACGATTTATTTTGAAAAAACTAAACTCCACTTTTTTGCCCGTAAAAACAGGCAAAAATGGTTAACTTTAACTGGTCATAACTTATGAGCTATTATAGGTAGGGCATTGTTCTTTTTTTGTAACCACAGCAAATTGAGTCTACTTTTACTCACCTGCAGAACACTTTTCCGTGCAGTAATTAGGTGCAAAGATACACAGTGTTCTTTGAGATTTAGTGATTTTTCGCTGAAAATCCAAAAAAGTGGGGATTTTTCAATATATTATAACTCCAAACCTATGGAAGATAGCGAATTAATTTTTCAACAAAATTTTCTCATAATTTTGTCCTCTTTCTTTTTTCTGTTAGACATTTTGCTCTAAAATGCAATAGGAATTATCAGTCCACGCAAAAGTAACTTTTTCGGGAATTTCACTCATTATTTCGACGTAATGCCTGGACATGTTTTTGTAAATTTTATTCAGAATCGTCAAATATTAGATGAATCGAGTTGAAGCTCAAAATTTCTCTTCAAAAATAGCTATAGAATACAAATGAAAAATTACTTTTTTGAATTTAACCCCCATAAGTCTGTTTTATAGGGTCCCAAAAAAAACTTATAAGTGAAAAATTGGGTTTTGCGAGTTTTTTTGCGTTTTTTTTTTAAACAAATTTTTTGTAATACGTAAAATAGTACTTTTTACTGATAATTATATGTTTACATAAATAGTTTAAACAATTGTTTATTATATTTAATAATATCATGTTTGAATAAAGCCTAATTGTTTGAACAAATTATTATTGTTTATAAATATCTTCTCTTAGAATAATGCGAGAAAATTGCAGTTTTTTCTAAAATCGCAATATAAATTTGCAATATAAATTTGTAAATATATATATATATATATATATATATATATAAAATACGGCTGCGTTGAGATTTCGTCAATTGATCTATCCGCGTCTCGGAAACGCGAACAAACATATTATGAACATTACTGTTATAATCCCAATATTAAAAAGTTTTCCTCATATCAAGATAATAAGCAATACATTTTTCAAATTTATAAGTAGGTATTGCTGGATCATAAGAGGTTATGGAAGGTACGTCAATATATCATTCGACGTGTCTCGAAGACGTGAACAAACATGCTAGATACAGTATTGTAGTAGCCTTAATATGAGACAAAGTTTTTCTCATATAAACAGAATATGTAGAAAATTTTTTTTTAAACTTCGTTAATCGGTACTGGTGGGTGATAGAAGGTTCAACAATGGGTCGATCGATGCATCTCGTAGACGCGAACAAATACACTAGATATAGTAATGTTGTATTTTGAATATCGAAAAACTTTTTCTGATATAAACAGAATAAACGATATTTCTGAAACTTCATAAATTGGTACTGGTGAGTCATAAAAGATTCAACAATAGGTCGATCGATGCGTCTCCAAGACGCGAACAGTTACACTAGATATAGTATCGTTGTATTTTGAATATCGAAAAACTTTATCTCATATAAACAGAAAGAAAGATTTTTTGGATACTTCATAAATCGGTACTGGTGAGCCATAAAAGATTCAAAAATAGGTCGATCGATGCATTTTGAAGACGCGAACAGTCACATTCTTTTTTTTTTTAAATCTCTAAACTAAGATATGGTCATTACAAACATCCCTCTAAGAGGAAGCAATATAAATATAAATATAAATTTATAAATCGCAATATCAAAAACATAAATGTTTAAACCAATTATTATTGTTTATAACTATCTTCTCCTATAGTAATTCTAGATAGTTGCGTTTTTTTTTCTCGAAATTTTGAACTTTTTATCCACTTTTTACTTAGTGAGATAATAATTAATGCAAGTTGACAAAAATAATTGTTTAAACAATTGATTATTGTTCATAACTTTCTTCTCTAAGAGTAACGCTAGAGAGTTTGGGATAACACATAATAAATATTTTTATAAATATTAATTTAAACAAAAAGGCTCTCAGTAACAACTTCAAGAAAAATTTAAATATAATATGATCCATAGAGAAAATTTGATGAATATGTCAAATATCTGTTTTATTTCAGAAAAATATATTTAAAAAAAGAGATGATATAAAAATGATTTTCTCTAACGTTTATTTATTATTTTTCATAACTAAAAAGCCAAAGCAATGTTAAACATTGCAGGAAACACTGCAACTTTCTAACATTCCCATAGGAGTAGATAGTTATAAACGATAATAATTTGTTTGAAAAATTAGGTCTACGTTAAAAGTGGACAAAAGGTTGAATATTTTTAGAAAAAACCGAAACATTCTAGCATTATTCAAAGACAATATTATTAAAAATGATAATTAATTGTTTAAACAATTATGTTTGTTAGCTGGAATTAATTATTACCTCACTAAAATTCGGAAGAAACCGCGATTTTCTAACTCTATTCTAAAAGAAAATTGCTAAAAACAATAATAGATTCTTTAAAAAATTTATTTAAACATTTAATTATCAGGGAAAAGCATTGTATTATTTATTATGAAGATTTTGTTAAAAAAAGTGCAAAAAAATCATAATTAGCGCCAAAAACTCGCAAAACTCAATTTTTCACTTATGGGGTTTTTTTGGCACCCTATAAAACAGACTTATGGGGGCAAAATTTAAAAAGTAATTATTCATTTGCATTCTATAGCTAATTTCAAAGAAAAATGTTAAGTTTCAACTCGTTTCACATAATATTGACGATTCTGAATAAAATTTACGAGAAGGTCTTTTTTTATGGGAAATACGTGTTAAATTTCATGGGTCTTGCGGAACCTCTAATTATCATTTTTGAAAAACGTATATATATTACATGAAGAAATTATAATCGAATTAACATTATACAAGCATAAATATTTTTAATTTATTTATTATGGAGAATATTCTTTTTATACTGTCGAATAAATCCTGTGCATATTATTTTAGAAAAAAAATGTTTATGGGCCATTTTACACCATCAATTGTAATGAAATTACAAATTTGGGCCTTATTCCCCAATTAATAACAAATGCTTTTTAGGGATGAAAGATTGTATTTAGAAAAAATCGAAAACTAAGAAAATTAATTTGCAGACCTAAAACGGCCTAGTTGAATATCTGAACTTTCAAATTTGTCTTAGTCTAATTAAATTTAAATTTGATCTTTTTTTCAGAACTATTACTGTCAACAACTGATATTGAACAAAACATATTTATCCCACCAACGCTTCAAGAAAGATTTTTGAGAATCAAACAAATGGTAAAAGATGCAATAACTGCTCATCACACTTTCATGATATATGGAAGGGCACGTGTGATTCGAGAATGCATGTTAAAAAGGGGCTGGTGTGAGAAATATTATCGCAAGAGCAGCACTGGTAATAAGAAAACATATATTTCCTAATTATTTCAAATATTTAATCATATAATGGGGTTTTTGCATGTTTTCAAAAATAGATATATTTTTTGTGAGATTAAAAGAGCACTAACAATTGAATGAACTTGAGGAATTGAACACTTGAGGAAAATTTTTTTTTAATATGTTTGAATTTTTTTTAATGTTTAAAAAGTATACTTTTTACATTTTTTACGGGAAGATGACGCATTCTGATTCGGTCAGTGTCGGAAGTAAACATAATAGTAAGTTGTCTTTATGAAATCTTTGGAGCTATTTTTGAATCTTTGTAAAGTCTTTGAAATCCTCGAAATCTTTGAAATATTTTGAAATCTTTGTGAAATCTTGAAACTGTGAAATCTTTGAGAAATCTTTTGGGATGTTTAACAAATTTTGTGAAATCTTTGAAATCCTTGAAATCCTCGGGAAATTTTTCGAAATCTTTATGATATCTTTGAAATATTTGTGAAATCTTTTTTTAAACTTTGTTTATGAAATCCTTTGTGTTCGTTTGAAATCATTGAAAACTTTTGAAATCTTCTCAAACTTGTTGAAACCGTTTGAAATCGTTTTAAATCTTTGAAATGTTTTGAAATCTGGTGTACTGTACCCTTTTTGAAATCTGGTGTACTGTACCCTTTTTGAAATCTGGTGTACTGTACCCTTTTTGAAATCTTTGAAATTCTTGAAATATTTTGAAATCCTTCCGAATTCTTTGAAATATTTGTGAAATCTTTCTGAAATGTTTTTTCTTGGTTTAAAATCATTGAAGTATTTGAAATCTTTGTGAAATCTTTTGAAATATTCTAAAAAATTTTGAAATCGCTTAAAATCTTTTAAGTGTTTTGAAATCTTTGAAATCTGATGTATCTTTAAAATATTTGTGAAATCTTTCTGAAATCTTTTGTATTACTTTGAAATAATTAAAATATTCGAAATCTTTGTGAAATCTTTGGAAATCTTCTAAAAAATTTTAAAATCGTTTCAAATCTTTGAAATGTTTTGAAATTCTGTTTACTATACCCTTTTTAAAATCTTCAAAATCCTTCAAATCTTTTAAATGTCTTATAATCTCCTCGAAATCTTTATGAAATGTTCGAAATTTTTGTGAAATCTTTTTAATCTAGTACACGCCGTTTAAAAATTTTTGTAATCCTTAAAATCTTTGAAATTTGTGTGAAATCTTTTGAATTATTTGTGAAATCTTTCTGAAATGCTTTTTCTTGGTTTAAAATCATTGAAGTATTTAAAATCTTTGTGAAATATTTTGAAATATTCTAAAAAATTTGGAAATCGTTTAAAATCTTTTCAATGTTTTGAAATCTTTGAAATCTGGTGTACTGTATCCTTTTTGAAATCTTTGAAATTCTTGCATTCTTTTGACATCTATATAAAGTTTTTAGGAAATATTTAAAATATTAGAAATCTTTGTGAAATCTTTAAAAAAATATTAAAATCGTTTCAAATCTTTGACATTTTTTGAAATTTGTTTACTTTTTAAAATCTTAAAAATCCTTCAAATCTTTAGAATGTTTTTAAATCTCCTCGAAATCCTGAAGAAATGTTCAAAATCTTTGGGAAATTTTTGTGAAATCTTTTTAATCTAGTACACGCCGTTTTTAAATCTTTGAAATCCTTAAAATCTTTGAAATCTTTGTGAAATCGTTTTTGAATCTTTGTTTGTGAAATATTTTTCATTCATTGAAATTATTGAATTATTTGAAATATTTCTGAAACCTTTTAAAATCTTCGAAAATTTTTTGAAACCTTTTGAAATCGTTTCAAATTTTTGAATTGTTTTGAAATCTTTGAAATCTAGTGTGCTATACCCTTTTTAAAATCTTTGAAATCCTTCAAATCTTTTAAAGTTTTAAAATCATTGTTAAATTGTTGTGAAATCTTTTAAATCTGGTGTGCACGCCTTTTTTAAATCTTTAAAATCCGTGAAATCTTTGTGAAATGTTCAAAATCCTTTCAAATATTCTGAAATCTAATTCTGAAACTGAATTAACATCAAAATTTACATATAGTTATATATAAAATTGATTATTTTCTATTAAAAAATTGTTATTTCATTCTATAACTTAGGTATTATTTTATTAATTTTACCTACCTCCTTTTTAAGAAGTTCATTAAAACACATAATTTGTCTATTAAAATATTTGAATATCCGAAATGAATTTAGATTAATAAATAAATAAAGTTAATATATAATATTATATAATATAATGAAAAATATTATGAAATTTAGATTATTTTATTTTCGGGTATTCAAAAATTACACAAATAATTATATGTCTAATTCAATTGCGCATGAATAATAATTTGTTGTAGTTAGTAGGAATGCATTGGGATTTACGTCTAAAAGCAGTGAATTTTACGATTTTCGCAAATTATTTTTAACTCAAAAGATTGAAAAAATCTTAAAGACCATTATCTTTTACCCAGAACTATCAGAAATTTTTTTTTATTTAACAAACTTTTTTTTGGAACAAGTATGAAGAAGAACCCAAAAAAGGTGTTCAAAATGCTTAAAATTTCACTAAAACTGTGATTTGTTAAACGTGACAGTGAGAATGTGCCAAAATTCGACATGTGGAAAATATCATGATTCTGATTGGTTCAGCGTTTTGCAATTTTCACGGACACAGAGTTGTTGGAATATGAGTTTCGATACTTTTTTTAAAATATTTTTTTTCTCAGAAATGAATTATTCAAAATCTTTTTTAAATGTACTACATTTTTTAGAATTTTATGCAGTATTTAAAAAATATATTATCTATTTATGCAACAACCCCATTTCCATGATATATTTATGTATTTTAGATATAATAGTTTTCATTCAGCAAGTTTCATATTTTAATAAATTATTGAACCAATTTTAAAATGGACTAACAGTTAATTTTATCAAGTATCTATAAAACGAGTGAATAATAATCTTCAAATATTTGACCTATAATAGTCGGGCTAATAATAGAATCTAAACTGGTTCATTGAAAATCAGATTACGTGAATCTCGAGCAATTATAAAATCAACTATTTAAAAAAGAATTCGTGAAATATCTGAGAAATAATTATAGGCACGATATCTTAATTCGCATTTGTCAAGTTAGGACTAGACATTAAAAAACAAAAGTTTCAAGATTTACTGCAAAAAGTGCAACATGCATGTCTGACTAAAACGACTTTACCTACTTGCCTACATACATTATAAAAGAAAGATAAATTTGACCTAATAACTTTTTCAAAGTAACGAGTCCCTTTTTTTAAATCACTTTGTAGGCATCAGATTAAACTAAATTTTTATATAAACAGAATAAATATGACCGTGACTAAACTTACTTGGATTTTTGGTTGTATGCATTTTTTAAATAATTGAGGGGCCGGATTCTATAAGGGACTGTCCATAAACTACGTTACCAATTTAAGGGGGGGGGGGGGCACCCCAAAAAATACGACTGGAAACGTGGGAGAGTTTTTTCTGAAAAACTCAGCTACTTGGTTGAAAATTGAACTACTTTGATAAATATTCATTCTTTTGGTTGAAGATTCATCTCCTTGGTTGAAAGTTTAACCATTCAATTCTTAGAAAATTAATCTTCTCGGTCAAAAATTCACTTTTTGGGTTGAATTTTTTTTGTTGAAAATCTGTTTTTTTTTTTAAGATTCATCATTTTAGTTGAGGATTCATGTATTTTGTTAAAAATTCATCTTTTTTGGTCGAAAATTGATCTTGTTCAAAAATTCATCCTTTTTGGTTAAAGGTTTGAAGATAAATTACTATTTCAAAAATTAATTTATTTTTTCGTTGAAGATTCATCATTTTATGGTAGAAAATTCAT
>CAKNYM010041124.1:0-13515 GCA_932195095.1 Andricus curvator
CAGTGGTTGTCAAAATAATTTTAGGCCTGCTGGCCTATAACAAAATTAAACTATTTGGTTGAAAATTAACTTTTCTGGTTGAAATTAAAATGTTTGGTAGAAAATTCGTATTTTTAAATTGAAAATTTATTTTTTCAATGAAAATGTAACTATTTTGTTTTTTAAACTGTAAATTGAACTATTCCATTTGAAGATTTATAATTGAAGTTAAAAATTCATCTTGTTGGTTTGAAGTTTAACAGATTTGAAGAACACTTTTTTTGCTTGAAAATTAATTTTTTTAAACTGAAAATGTAACTATACTCTTTTTGGTTCAGAATTAATTTTTTAAACTGAATATTCAACTATTTGTTTGAAAATAAAAAGTTTTGCTTGAAAATTAACTTTTCTGTTTGAAATTAAAATGTTTTGTAAAAAATTCGTATTTTTAAATTGAAAATTAATTTTTTTAATGAAAATTTAACTATTTTGTTGAAAATTAATTTTTTTAACTATGAATTAAACTATTCCATTTGAAGATTTATAATTGAAGTTGAAAATTCATCTCGTTGATTTGAAGTTTAACAGATTTGCAGAAAACTTTTTTTTGTTGTTAAAATTTGATTTTTTAACCTAAAATGTAACTATTATTTTTTGGTTCAGAATTATTTTTTTTCAATGAATATTTAACTCTTTGGTTGAAAATAAAACTATTTGGTTGAAAATTAACTTTTCTGTTTGAAATTAAAATGTTTGGTAGAAAATTCCTATTTTTAAATTGAAAATTAATTTTTTAAATGAAAATTTAACTGTTTTGTTGGAAATCAATTTTTTCAAATAAAAATTCAACTGTTCCAGTTGAAGATTTATCATTTAAGTTGAAAATTCATCTCGTTGGTTTAAAGTTCAACAAATTAGTAGAACACTTTTTTTTTTGCTTGAAAATTTATTTTTTTTAACTGAAAATGTAACTATTCGATTTTTGGTTCAGAATTAATTTTTTTATTGAATGTTCAACTATTTGGTTGAAAACAAAACTTTTCGTTTGAAAATTAACTTTTCTGTTTGAAATTAAAACTATTTTTTTTTTAATTCAATATATTTTGTTAAAAATTCGTCTTTTTTGGTGGAAAATTAATCTTTATGGTGTAAACTTAAACCACATGGCTAAAATTTGAACTACTTTTTTAAAAATTAATTTTATCAGTTGAAGATTCATCTCTTTGGTAAAAAAATTAACTATTTTGTTGAAAATTCGTTTTTTTTTGTACTAAAATTTTTTGTTTGTTTTTAATTAATAATTTAAGTATTCCACTTTTGGTTGAAAATTGTTAAAAATGAACTTTTTTGTTAATAGTTTAATTGTTCTATAGAAAATTTGTCTTTTTGCTTGCAAAATCTGTAAAAGTTTTAGTTGACAATTTTTTGTTTTTAATTCACTGTTTTTGATTTAAAATAAAAATTTTTTCGGATTGAGATATCAATTTATTACATTCTTGTTTGTTGTTTGTATGAAAATTCATCTCTTTGATCAAAAATGATACCATCTTCTTGAAAATTATATTTTTTTTTCATTTGAAAATTAAGTTTTCAACTGAAAATTCAACTATTCCATTTTTGGTTGAAAATGTACCTTATTTATTTGAAAATTCAACTATTTGGTTAATTATTAATTATTTATCATTTTTAGTTAAAAATTTAAGTATTTGGTTAAGAATACATTTCTGTCGATTGAAAATTCAACTTCTTTTTTGAAAATTCGCCCCTTTTGCTTGAAAGTTCTACTATTTCGTTATGAATGCAACTACTTGGTTGATATATTTTTTTTTTTTTTTTGAAAATTCAACTGTTTTGTATAAAATTTAATTATTTTCTTAAAAATTCATCCTTTTTGGTAGAAAATTTAACTTTCAACTTTTCTGACCGTAGATTTATCTTTCTAGGTTAAAAATTTAACTGTCTTAAATTTTTTTTTTTTTTTTTTGTGAAAATTCAACTGCGTTGTTAAAAATGCAACTGTTTTATTATTATTGTTTGAATATATATATTTTTTTAATTCGACCCTTTTGTGGAAAAATCACTTTTCTTGGTTGAAAATTTATCTTTTATGTTTAAAAGTCAACTGTTGAAAAGAAAAAAAATTTAAGCTTAAAAACTCATTTTTTTTTCAAAATTCAAATAAAGCAGACCAAGAGTCATAAAACTCTGAAAATTCGTAAACGGACGGTATCGCGCGTGTATTTAATTATATCATGACGCAAATATCGTGGCTTGTATTTTTGCCAAAAGTAACTTTATACTCAACAACGTGATGACGGCACCTACGCGCGTACTTTCAGAAATTTTCTAAAGAATACCTCAAGTGACTTCTCTAATTGAGCACCAAATCCGCTTCCGCCTGATCTGCGGCCTCAATAAAATTCTTTTTTTAGAAATAATCTGAATTAAATTCCTTGTAAACGTTTTCGTAAGTTCCAGAAGGAAAATATTTTAATAACCAAAAAAAAAAAAAAGTCAAGGCAGCGAGAATCGAACACGCGAATTCGACTATGAATCCGAAGCGCTACTGCCTGAGCTACTGCCAGTTTGAAATTGTTTTTCGCCAAACTCTATATGGCTTACAGTGTTGGTAAATTAATTCTCAAGTAATAAGCTTTTATTTAAAAAATTATGAACCGGAAGTAAAATTCAAAATTGGAGTCTCCCTTTTTGTTGAAAATTTGTCTTTTGGGTTGAAAATTCAACTATTTTCTTAAAATTCAGCCTTTGTGGTTGAATTTAATTGTTTAGGATTTTAAATATCAACATTTACATTTCTTGTTAAGAATTAATATGTTTGGTTGAAAATTCAACTACTTGCGTAAAAGTTTAACTAATTTGTTAACAAATAATTTTTTTGGTTGAAGATTCATCGCTTTGGTTAAAAGTATTACGATTTTGTTGAAATTTTTTTCTTTAATTAATTTTTTTAACTAAGAATGTTACTGTTAAACTTTTGGTTGAAAAATAATTTTTTTAAATTGAAAATTCAACTACTTAGGTAAAAGTTGAATTACTTTTCTTGACTGAAGATTTATCTCTTTCGTTGAAAATTTTGTTTAAAAATCGTACTTTTTGGTCGAATTAAACTTAATTAAAATTTAATTTAATTTTACCTAAAATTAAATATTTATTTATTTGTTTATTCATTCATTCAGTCATTCAGTCATTCATACATTCATTCATTCATTCAGTCATTCATACATTCATTCATTCATTCAGTCATTCATACATTCATTCGTTCATTCAGTCATTCATACATTCATTCATTCATTCATTTATTTATTTACTTATATTTAAATTCTTTTTTGTTGAAAATTCATCTTTCTTGGTCAAAAATGGAACTATTTTGTTAAAAATTTATTTTTTAATTCAAAAATTTATTTGAAAATTCATATCTTTGATTTTATTTTTATTTTCTTAATTTATTTTTTTATTCATTATTTTTATTTTCTTTAATATTTTGAGATCTTTCCGTATTGCGCATGCGTCGCGCGAACAACTGGATTGGTTACCTCTGGCGCGCTTATTTGAAATGATTAGTTTTATTTTGTTCATGTTTGTAATTCTTTACAACAAATAATAATTGTAAAGTGCATAAAGATATTAAAAATTATTTCAAATTCATATTTGTGATAAAAAATGTATTCCTTTCTTTAAATCTAAAATTGATTATTTATTTTTAAGGAATAAAAATCAAATAATTATTTGACGTTTCACTTCATAAGTCTATTTTGTGGTCAAAGAATCAGTTTTAATAATTTTTGAAGTATTATTTGTTGCAAACAATTTTCTTGTACATTCAATCATTGTAAATAATCGCGCCAACGGAGGCCAATCCAGCTATTATTAGAAATTAAATTAATTTGTTAAAAATTTAATTATTTCGTTAAAAAATCTGACTATAAAAATTTTAATCTAAAATTGTTTTACTTCCTTTATGAAAGATTCTATGTTAAAAAAATTACAAAATTATAATGATGGTCTTTGAATATGAATGGTTAGAAAAAAAATTGGTCAAGGTAAAGTCAGGGAATTTTGAAAATGAATTTTTGCCGCCACCCGGAATAATTCAAGCGGAATTTAATTTTGCCCTTGATTTTGAATGATTTAATTTATCAACAACAAAATTTTTCTATCTTTATTCCGAATAATGTCATATAAATAAACAGATAAACAGATAAATAAAAAACTATAATTATCAAAAACGTCAACATTTCTTCGAAGTCCGAACTCATCGCAAAAGAATTTCGGCACATGTCAGCTACATTGTAAGCTTCTATAAGCGCATTTGGCCTCTTAATTTTTTTTTTTTTTTTTTTTTTATTTCAATGAAATCCACTTCTGCGAACAAAGAGAATCGATAAACTCAGCAAGAGCTTTCTTCACAATGTTTTCTTTTTGCAAAAAAATAATCCTGATACATTTTATTTCCTGAGCTAAACTACTGAATTCGCCAATGTGTATGTGTCCCTCTGAGCCAATTTCTTCCGCCCACCCAGTCTTCCGCCCACTCAGTCTTCCAAAAAAACAACTTAAATCGGTGACAAGCCTCAAAATACGCATTAAACAACGTGGCCAAAATATTTGCATATCTACGATGCAACAGTCGCAGGAAGAAGCAAAAATTATTTTTTTTTACAAATTAGTATTGACCTTCCAATTTTTTATACGGTTGAAGCGTTACACAAAATTAGGCAAAAATATTTGTGAGTGCCAGTTTTTTAATTGAATTTTTTTAGAAAGGGTCGTTATTTTCAGTGATTTTTGACTCACCCCTCTCTCTTGTGATAATTTGTGACATTTTGGTAACCCCCCCCCCCTCTAATGTCATGTGACACTGAGATTGACCCCCCCCCCTTATATTTTTAAATACAACATTTTTAATTTAAATTAAATTTCAAATTTAAAAAAATCCATTTTTAAGAAAAAATGTAATACTCGAAATTTTAGCCAAAAAATGAGACGAATTTTTAACAAAATACACGAATTTTCAAAAAAATAGTTTAATCTTCTATTAGGAAAGATAAATTTTCGAAAAAATGGAAAAGTTACATTTTCAACAAAGATAAAACGAAGTTTCAACAAATAAAGATTCTTGAGACAAGAAAGAAAAAAAAGTTTCTCTAAATTTTTGAAGTTCCAAGAAAATAGATAAATTTTCTGTAAAACAGTTTATTATAAATCCAAAAATTTTAAAAAAAAATTAAAAATATGAATTTCCAACAAAAAACTTAATTTTCAAATACAGTGGCATTTTTAACCAACAAAGGAGAAATTTCAAAAAAAAAAATCTTCCAAAAAAGACAAATTTTCAACTAAAAATAGAAAAGTTACATTTCCAGCTAAAAAAAAAAAATTTCATACTAAAAACAAACGTATTTTTTACAAAATATTTAAATTTTCAACCAAAAAGAGGAACCTTTAAGCAAAGAAATAATTTTTAAAAAAGTGGTTTTACTTCTACCGAAATAGTTATTTTTTCAATAAACAAAATCAATTTTCGAAAAAATAATTAAACTTTAAACCAAAGTCCAAACATGTAAAGTTTCCAACCATAAAGATTAATTTTCAACAAATAGAGAATTTTCAGTCCAGAAAAAAGATCATTTTCCAACAAAAAATGCAAAATTTACATTTTCAGTTTGAAAAACTAATTTTAAACTAAAAAAAATGAATTTAAACAAAATACTTTCATTTACAACGAAATAGTTTAATTTTCAAGAAAAAAAAATGAATTTTCAACCAATAATATATTATTAAATATTTAAACAAAAAAATATTAAATAAATAAAAAAATTTGAATCCTCAACCAAAGAATGTTGATTTTCAAAGAAATAATAGAAATTTAAAAAAAGAAGTTGAATTCTGAACTTAGAACAATTCCGGTTTAATTTTCAATATCAAAATACGAATTTTCAACATCGAAATTTCAATTTGCAACAAAAATGTTGTTTTTTTTCACAAAAACAGGACAACTTTCAAGGAAAATTCAACAAAATAATTAAATCTTTAACAAAATAATTGAATTTCAAACAAAATAGTTCAATTTTCAACCAAATATTTGAATTTTCAACCAACAAAAAAGATAAATATTAAACAAAAATGTAATAGTTGAAATTTTATCCAAAAAAGATGAAATTTCTATCAAAACAGGTGAATTTTAAAACAAAAAAAAAAAAATTTCAACCGAGAAGAATAATTTCCTTCTAAAAAGTAATCAATTCTTAGCAAACTACATCAATTTTCAAGAAAATAGTCAACTTTTTAATTAAAAAAGATTTTAGAACGAAAATGGAAAAACTAAATTTTTAAGAACGAAAAAAATGAATTTTTTTTCATCAAAATAGTCAAATTTTTAACTGAAAAAAGTGAATTTTAAACTAAAATGATGAATTTGCTAACCAAACAAGGGAATTTTCCACAAATAAAAATGTTATCAGGCAAGAAAGAAAAAATAGTTCATCCAAATTCTTGAACTTTTTAGCGAAAAGGTGTATTTTCTGTAAAAAAATTTAATTTTAAAATAAAAAAATATGAATTTTCAAAAAAACTAAATTTTAAACCAAACAGTTGGATTTTTAAATAACAAAGGGAAAATTCAAGCTAAGAAGAATATTTGTCTAATAAAAAAGAAAAATTTTCAACTAAAAATGAAAAAGTTACATTTTCAGTTAAAAAGATTGATTTTACACAGAAAAAAACGAATTTACAACAAAATAGTTAAATTTTCAAACAAAAAATTGAACCTCTTAGCAAAAAAAAAAATTGTTAACAAACTTGTTCAACTTTTACCGATGTTATTTAACTTTCAATAAAAGAAGATCAATCTTCCAGAAAGTAGTTCAATTTTTAACCAAAAAGATGAATTTTTTGACAAGAAAGACGAATTTTCAACAAATAAAGATTTTTGAATAATGAATGAAAAAAAATTTGATAAAAATTGTTAAACTTTCAAGCCAAAAGATAAATTTTCTGTAAGACAGTTGAATTTTCAATCAGAAAACATGAATTCTAAAAAAAAAATTCATTTTCGTATAAACAATTACATTTAAAAAAAAAGGAAATTTCAAATAAAAAAGATTCTTTTTATACCAAAAACGAGGAATTTCCGTATAAAAAAGATCCATTTTTAACACAAAATATATAAGTTACTTTTTCAGTTTAAAACCTCAATTTTAAAACAAAAAAAAACGAATTTCCATAAAAATAGTATAATTTTCAACCAAATATTTAAACTTTCAACCAAAGAGATGAATTTTAAACCAAAATGATGAATCTTCAAATAGTATAATCAAATTTTGAGTTGAAGGAATTAATTTTCAACAAACAAAAAAAGAATAAAAATTTGTAATCAAAGAAATGAGTCTTCATCTAAAATGACAAATCTTCAACTAAAATGATGAATCTTCTACCAAAAAAGATATATTTTCAACCAAGAAAGATTTCAGTTGACTTTTCAACATAAAATATAAATTTTCAACAAAAAGTTTATTTTCTACCCTGATAGTTGAATTTGCAACAAAAGAGTGTAATTTTCAATCAAAAAGAATTACTTTTTAAGAAAATTTCAGAATTTTCAACCAAATAATAAAATTTTTAACTAAAAATATAATTCGAATTTTAAATAAAATAATTGAATTCTCAACAAAATGTTATAGTTTTTGACTAAATAGGTAAATTATCAAATAAGAAGATTAATTTTTCACAAATAGACGAATTTTCAACAAGATACACGAATTTTTAATCATAAAATATCAATTTTCAACTAAAAATTGAATAATTACATTTTTAGTGAAAAAAATTAATTCATATCCCGAAAAAACGAATTTTTAGCAAAATAGTTAAATTTTCTAACCAAAGAGGTGAATTTTCAACAAATTAGTTAAATTTTCAACCAAAAATGGAATGGCTACATTTTCAGATAAAAAATGAATTTTCAAACAAAACAAAAATTAATTGTTAATAGAAAAGAAAAGTGTTGAATTTTCAAGCCAAAAACACGAATTTTCTGCAAAAAAGCCTTATCTTTAATTTGGAAATATAAATTATTAACAAAAATGTTAATTTCCGATCAAAAAGTTGAATTTTCAATTAAAATTCAAAATTTTCAAAGAAAACAAAAATTTTTGCAAAGTAGTTCAACTAAAAACCAAATAGTTAATTTTTAAACAAATAATAAATAAATAAAAGTTTAATTTCAAACCAAAACAGATTAATTTTCAACCTACGTGTTGCATTTTTTAACAAAAATTATGATTTTTCAACCAAGAAGGTTAATTTTTTACAAAGAAGAAAAAAACGAATTTTCAGCTAAATAAATGAATTTTCATCAATAAAAGATACATTTTCCATCAAAAATATAATAGGTATATTTAGATTAAAAAAAATTAATTCTTAACCAAAAATGACACGAATTTTGAAGAAAATAATTAAATTTTCAAACGAGGAGATATATCTTCAACAAAAAAAATTAATTTTTAATAAAGTAGCTCAACTTTCAACTAAGTAGTTAATTTTTAACAAAAAAAAAGTTTATTTTTAACAAAAAAAAGATACATTTTCTACCAAAGAAAACAAATTTTCAGCAAAATACAGGAATTTTCATCCAGAAAAGATCAATTTTCAACCAAAAATGGAACAGTTACATTTTTAGATAAGAAAATTAATTCTTTACAAAAAAAAAACGAATTTTCAGCAAGACAGTTTAAATTTTAAACAAAGATATGAATTTTCAACTAGAATAATAAATATCCGAACAAAAAAATGATTTATCAAGGAAAGAGTTTAACATTTAATCAAAAAGTTGATTTTTCAACCAAGAAGATTAATTTTTTCACGAAAAATAGCTAAATTTTTAAATAAAGCAATGAATTTAAAATTAAAATGATGAATATTAAAAAAAAATTATTTTTTAAGAAAATAGTTTAAAATTAAACAAATAATCGAATTTTTAACTAAAAAAGAAGAATTTTTAACCAAATAGTTGGATTATAAACTAAGAAAGATACATTTTCAACCAAAAATGAAATAGGTAAATTTTGAGTTAAAGAAATTAATTATCATCCAAAAATGACACGAATTTTCAACAAAATAATTAAATTTTCATCTAAAAAAGTTACATTTTCCCGCCAAAATGAAATAGGTAAATTTTGAGTTTAGAAATTAATTCTTAACCAAAAATGACACGGATTTTCAACAAAAAGATTATTTTTTAAACAAGAAGATTAATTTTTGAATAAAAAGTTTCATTTTGTACAAAAAAAATACCATTTTTCAACAAAATACATTAATTTTCAACAAAATAGTTCAATTTTTAATTAAAGAAGACAAATTTTCTACCAAATAGTTACATTTTGAACAAAAAAATACTGATTTTCAACCGAAAATGGAATAATAAATTTTTTAGATTAAAAAAATTAATTTTCAACCTAATATGAGAGTTTTCAACTAAAACAATGAATCTTCTACTGAAATAGTTGAATTTACAAACAAAAAAATTAATATTTAGAAAAAGAGATATATTGTCAACCAAAAATTAAATAATTAAATTTCAAGTTTGAAAAACTAATTTTCAACCAGTCAGATGAATTTTCAACTACAGCTATGGAATTTTCAATTGGAATAAGTTAAATTTTGAGTTAAAAAAATTACTTTTAGCAGAAAAAAAACTAACTTTCAAAAAAATAAATAAATTTTCAAACAAAGTAATGCATTTTCAAATAAAATTGTAAATATTTAACTGGAATAGTTGAATTTTAAACCAAAGAGATGAATTTTAAACTGAAATGGTGAATTTTTGACCAAAAATAATAATTTTCAAGCAAGAAGATTAATTTCTACCAAAAAAGACGAATTTTCAACTAAAAAAGATAATTTTCGAACCAAAAATTGAATAATTAAATTTGTAGTCAAAAAATGAATTTTCAACCATAGAAATGAATTTTCAACTAAAATTATGGAATCTTCAATTGGAATAATAGTTTCATTTTCAGTTAAAAAAATATAATTTTCAACCAGAAAACATCGAAAGAAAAAACAAGTTTTCAGTCAAACAGCTCATTTTTCAACCAAAGAAGTGAATTTATAATTGAAACGATGAATCTTTAAACGAAAAAAATTAACTTTTAACAAAAGAGTTTAATTTTCAATGAAATAATTTTATTTTCAAACTAAAGATGAATTTTCAACTAAAATGATAAATAATTAACTGGAATACTTGAAGTTTTAACCGAAATGAAGAATTTTTAAACAAGAAGATTAACTTTCAAAGAAAAAGTTTATTATCTACAAAAAAATCGATTTTTTAATCAAATACGTGAACCTTCAACGAAATAGTTGAATTTTCAATTAAAAAAGACAAATTTTTTATCCAAATTGTTGAATTAAAAAATTTTTTGAAATAATTCAATTTTCAACATGAATTTTCATCAATAATTAAAAAAAAAAGAATAATTTTCTACCAAAAAAAAAAACGAATTTTGAGCAAAATACAGGAATTTTCATACAGTAAAGATTAATTTTCAACCAAAAATGAAACAGTTACATTTTTAGTGAAGAAAATTAATTTCCTGTTAGCAAAAAAACGAGTTTCCACGAAAATAGTTAAATTTTTAAATAAAGAAATGAATTTGCAATTAAGCTGATGAATATTGAAACAAAAAAATTATTTTTTAAGAGAAGAGTCCAACGTTAAACAAATAATCGAATTTTTAACTAAAAAAGAAGAATTTTTAACCAAATAGTTGGATTATAAACTGAAAAAGATACATTTTCAACCAAAAATGAAATAAATAGGTCAATGTTGAGTTAAAGAAATTAATTCTCAACCAAAAATGACACGAATTTTCAAGAAAATAATAAAATTTTCAACCGAGGAGATATATCTTCAAAAAAAAAAAAGAATTTTCAAGAAATTAGCTCAATTTTCAACTAAAAAAAAGTAGTTAATTTTTAACAAAAAAAAAAATTGTTGAATTTTTAACAAAAAAAGAATTATTTTCTACCAAAGAAAACGAATTTTCAGCAAAATACAGGGATTTTCACCCAGAAAAGATTAATTTTTAACCAAAAATGGAACAGTTACATTTTTAGTTAAGAAAATTAATTTTTCATTTAAAAAAACGAATTTTCAGCAAGGCAGTTTAAATTTTAAACAAAGATATGAATTTTCAACTAGAATAATAAATATCCGAACAAAAAAATGATTTATCAAGGAAAGAGTTTTTTCAACCAAGATTTTTCAACTAAGAAGATTAATTTTTTACCAAAAAGGACGAATTTTCATCAAAAATACATGAATTTTCAACCAGAAAAGTTTAACTTTCATCCGAAAATGAAACAGTTACATTTTTAGTGAAGAAAATTAATTCCTTATCAGCAAAAAAAAAAGAGTTTTCACGAAAATAGTTCAATTTTTAAATAAAGAAATGAATTTGCAATAAAAAAATGAATTTTAAACAAACATATAAATTTTCAACTAGAATAATAAATATCCGAACAAAAAAATGATTTATCAAGGAAAGAGTTCAACATTTAACCAAAAAGTTGATCTTTCAACCAAGAAGATTAATTTTTTCACGAAAATAGTTAAATTTTTAAATAAAGCAATGAATTTGCAATTAAAATGATGAATATTAAAAAAAAAATTATTTTTTAAGAAAAGAATTTAACATTAAACAAATAATCGAATTTTCAACTAAAAAATATGCATTTTTAACCAAATAGTTGGATTATAAACTAAAAAAGATAAATTTTCCACCGAAAATGAAATAGGTAAATTTTGAGTTAAAGAAATCAATTCTTAACCAAAAATGACACGAATTTTCAAAAAAATAATTAAATTTCCATCTAAAAAAGATTAATTTTTAACCAAATAGTTGGATTTCAAACTAAAAAAGATACATTCTCCCGAAAAAATCCAATAGGTTAATTTTGAGTTAAAAAAATACTTCTTAACCAAAAATGACACGAATTTTCAACAAAATAATAAAATTTTCAACCGAGGAGATAAATCTTCAACAAAAAAATAATTTTTTAATAAAGTAGTTCAAGTTTTAACTATGCAGTTAATTTTTTCACCAAACAGATCCCTAGTAGAAATGTACGAACGGCGCAGTACTGACCCAGTACTGACTGCCGGTCTGGCAGTACTGACTCCCAGTACTGGGCCAGTGCTGGGCCAGTACTGGCTTGTAACGCTGTCCAGTACTGATTTTCGGAGCTTGTCCAGTACTGACTCAGTACTGACTATCAGTACTGGCACAGTACTGGCACACTACTGGCATATAAATAGCTCCTTATAGCAATAGAATATTGCGCGATATCCCATTTGATTCTAATTATGTTCTGTATTGTCCCAGGGATATCGTAGGAATAATCAGGGAGTTAAATGGGATATAATGTGAAGTTTTATTAAAATACATATTATTAACATACAGTAATGTATATTAAAGTCATTTTTAATTCTGTCAAGTACTATACAATTTACCGTATCCGTACAGCCCGCGTACACAGTCGCGACTAACAAAAATTATACGTCCGAGATATCCACATTCGGACATCTCGCAGCAGCAAGGGTCAGCTCGACCATAGTGCAATAGAAGAGCCTCGCCCTGCAGTAACCATCTTGTTGATCACGGTAGCATTTATGCCAAGTAAGTATGATATTCGACGCCTCGACTCCTGTCTTAAACACTCGGCGCGCCGTTTCGACTGCGAGAGAGGCAAATCGTTGCGCGCCCTGGCGCACCACAGCCGAACTTTTGCCCAAGGCGGTAAGATTCAAATCTTCAAATTTTAAATCAAATCTTTTATCCATGAATCGTGGTTTATCGTTCATACCATTATGATAGTTAGATATACGAATATACGAACTTGTTTATTAAAGCTAGAATAAAAATTATTGTTCAACATAACACATAATAAATAATTTACGATATCAGAATTTGATTAATTATTATTTATAGTGATTAATAATGCGATGAAATTGCAATATTATTATTTCAAGCATTTTACGTAGCAGAGCACCGTAGATTATTGTTAAACTATTGTAAAAAAATCTAATATACTAGATGAAAAAAAATCAACATGAATTAATGTATTTTCTCCTTTTTTTACGAAAGCGACTATTAATCATTATCATTATTATGAAAAGTTTCAAAAAACTGCGTTACTGAATAAAAAGGGCAATCTATCCGGGCCTTATTCTTACCTTATCAGGGTCGTAAATACGGCCTTTTATCAGATTGCCTTAATTAAAAATAAGGCTAGCCTATCCGGGCCTTATTTGGACCTGATTAGGGCCGTTATATACATTTTTAAATCAGGCAACCTTATCAGGGCCTGGTAGGAGCCTTTTTTCAAATAAGGCTAAAAAAGACATTTTCCGCACGGGTCTCTTATGTTGACGCGCGTTGATTTGATCTTTAGAAAGTGGGATTAAAAAATATTTTACCATAAATTATATATATATATATATATATAATTTATGGTAAA
>CAKNYM010041125.1:0-24093 GCA_932195095.1 Andricus curvator
TGTATACAATTGCTAATGATGTGCAGTGCACTGATTACATGTTGACAGATATCAAACTAATAAAAAAGAAGTATGGCGTGTCCATGGTAGCTTCATAGGCTCACTAACGCCATCTATGAGCAAACAGCGGATTTAAGCTTATACACCTGGTGTATATATATATATATATATATATATATATATATTTCGGTTTCGATTCCTTTGGAATAGAACTGAAGGGCCTATGACTAAGCCACCGAACGCTTCCTCGGGTTGCGAATAGAGGATCCCTCTGACAAGGGTTTCTGCTGAATATGGTTACTATAATTAATAAAAAAGTCGTGGACAATTGTCCAGGGATGGTCCCGAAGGAATAACCCATAAGCGGAGGCGTAACAACCGAGCTAAAAGCTGAATGGCACCTAGGTGAGGTGTCTCAAACGGTGACTCTGGGATACCGGGCGCCCTGTCAGAGTACGCAGCCTTATCCTTGCACCCGGGGCTCTACAAGGATGAACTAACCCTTTCCCTAGCTGCTCGTGGGAACAATAATGACACCACCAAAACACCAAAAAGTTGTAGATACGGTTCAAAACGACCGAACGCGTAGAGCACCCGACAATGCGTCGGCAAACAATGCCGATCATGCTAGAGTTCAGGGTGCTGAAAATAATTTAGATGCAAACACGACGACGAACCGGCGAAATGCCCACATTGAGTGGACGGATCAACTCAAAGATGACTTGCTAGACTGTTACGATGCCAGCATTATCCCTGTTCACTGAGGCTTTATGGCGCGTATGCACACTCTGTGGTGTCAGGAACACCCAGAGCTTCAGCACGTTTCGCATCAGTCTTTGCGAAATCAAGCCGACTACCTTCGAAAAAATGAATATGTACGCGGAGCGCTTCCCCAACCGCTGTTTGATCAAGCTGCAGACGAAGATCAGGAAGCGACATTGAGACCAACCACGGAAAGCAGGCACCTTCTGAGAGATGATCGCGATTTCAGGACAAGGAGAAACATTAACATGCAAGTTCCTCCTAAGCCCCAAGATCTGGCTGAAATGGATGCCTCCCTTCGTGGAGATATCTCGCAAGAGTCCGACCTCTGGACCATCAATTGCTCAGCTTATAGTTGTGCGAGAGCTTTGGCTGATTCAAATCGAAGACTAAAACCGGCGATGGATCAAAAGACCAAAAGACGCTTGCATCAACTGAACAAGAATATTGGAAAGTTCGCCCAAGAACTAAGGATCTTGAATCATACACTGAACAAGTCAAAGCTGCTGACAATCAAGCAGCATATTGTTGACAAAATACGGCTGTTATCCGACGCAAGAAGGAGAATACAGAAGAGGGAGAGATGGATCAGGGAGAATCAAAAATTTCTCGCTGACCCATCGCGCCTCTTCAGCAATCTCCCTGTTTCTGTAAAAAATCCACCGAAGCCCAAGGAGGTAGAGACTTTTTGGGCAGAGGTATACAAGATCCCGAAAACACTAGAGTTGAAAGAAGATACTGACAATATCATTCGCTTCAAGGAGTTTTGCGACAACCTTATAAAATCTGAGGAGGAATGTCCATCAATCACTGCCGAAGAGGTGAAGAAAGAACATAGAGGCACATAGAATTTTTCCGCTGCTGGACCAGATTGTATCAAGAACTTCTGGTGGAAGAAGTTTACTTTTACACACCAACATTTGGCCGGCATATTCACCTCATATTTAAAGTCGGAGACGCCCATTCCGCAGTGGCTGGTGTTAGGGCGCACTATACTCCTGCCAAAAAAAGGCAAATGTCCAACCCAGAGAATTACAGGCCAATAATTTGTTTGAACACGCTGTATAAGATCTTTACAGCTGTCCTAAACAACGGGATTGTTCGACGAATTGAGCCTGTGTGGCGAGAGATGTACGAAGAACGTGGCTCGAAAAAAGGTGTAGCAGGCTGTCGAGAGAACCTGCTAATTGGCAGGTGTCTCTGTAAAGACGCTGCAGCCCATCAGTGCGTCCTGTCAATGGCCTGGATTGACTACCGGAAAGCTTTCGATTCAACCTCTCATAGGCTTATCATCTGTCTATTGGAAAGCTTGAAGGTACATTCACACATACTGAGATGCATAGAGAGATTGATGTCTCTTTGGAAAACTAGATTAACTATCTCATCTAGCAATTATCGTGTGACAACGTACAACGTCACCTTCCAGGGGGCATCTTTCAGGGTGATACCATGAGCCCTTTGCTTTTTTGCATCACACTTCTACCTCTATTCCTCGCACTAAGAAATTCTTCTGGATACCTCTGTGGCGACATTAATCAGCGCGAGCATCAGGTCACTCATGTATTTCATGTAGATGACCTGAAAATCTATGCCTCTGGTAAAGCAAACTTCAAACTGCTATAAATATAGTCAAGAAGTACACAGGAGAGATTGGGATGGAGTTTGGCTTGGACAAGTGTGCCAAAATTAATCTGAAGAAAGGAAAGATTACTGGCGTTCCCAAGGACCCTGAGCTTGCGGATATAAGTGTTATTAGACATCTTAATAAGGAGAGACCTATACATACCTGGGCCTGCCTCAAAGCTGCATTCAGGACGAAACATCAGTGAAGGAGTCTCCGAAGCAGATACAAGCATCTTCTTCGGCAGATTTGGTATTTCAGTCTGTCGGCGTTGAACAAGGTATCTGCGACTAACATGCTTGCCGTCCCGGTTCTACTCTACTCGTTTGGGGTGTTTCAATGGACGAAGAACGAGCTTAAGGCCCTTGCTATCACCACACGTAAGATCATGCATATGCATAAAAGCTTGCATATCAATTCGTCAGTTCCGCGATTATACATTTCACGTCGTCAAGGAGGACGCGGACTTCTAACTCTCCAGTGTCTTTATAACCAAATTGTTCTAAGTACAGCTTACATCGTTGCGAATGGCAGAGATCCTCTCTTAAAACTGGTCAGGAACCGCGCGATGATTGGCGAAGGAACGTTCCTTTACAAAGCCGCGGAGCAAGCGGCCGAGACCCTTGGCCTGCATTTTAACATCAGAAGTGAGGAAAGTGCATTACTCCATCTAGATGCTTCACTTCTACAAGCCGAAGTAAAGAAAGCAGAGATTGAAAAATCTCACCAAGAGCTCCTCGACAATAAAATGCACAGAAACTTTCACAGAAATGTAGAAAAACAGTCCCGGTCGAAGGAGAAAACTTTTGCTTTCCTCAGATCATCGGGGCTTAATTCAGGTACGAAAAGTTTTATTTTCGCATGCGAGGACGGTGTCATATCCACCTTAGCATACCATGACCGCATTTTATGTCAAGAAGTTCCCAGTGATAGGTGCAGAGCATGTCCTGCACACGCTGAATACCTAGAACACATACTATCGGGGTTTCCGACCCACGCAGGAACGACGTATATCTATAGACATAATGCGGCCCTAAGAGAAAAGAACTATATTCGCGATCGAATTCTCGGCTCCGTCCAAATAGAACATCACTGCCAAGGAGAAAGAAAAGGAGGAGAGGTATCAAGACCTTAAAAGAGAGCTGCAACGACTGTTCCCAAAACATTCGGTACAAGTAATTGTCCTTGTGATAGGTGCTCTCGGAGGTGCGAAACTATCACTGGTTCGTAACCTTAAAGCCATAGCCGCGTGCCAAAAATATGCCAAGGCACTTGCGAGATGGATGCAGAAAGCTGTCATCCTTGGGTCGCTTCGTGTCCTCAAGACACACGAGGGTTTCACCGGCCTGTCGTTGTGATTTCATCGTGCCCTGTAACCATCCATCTCACGGTTGTGAGACGTGGCCATAAGTGTGATTTACCGCGGTGCTCCTGGGAGCCGGTGTCATTTTTTAGATGGCAGTTGCTATCAGTGGGACCCTGCGGTGGTTATTTAACCCTTTTTTTGAATTATATATGTATGTAGTTAAAAATTTGTCATAAGGACAACCGCAAGATTTCTCCGGGAGCGGGTGCTAATGCGAAAAATTGCACCCGCTCCCAAGCGAAATCGCGGTAAAATTTCAGCTGTAACCACGTCTCACGACCGTAAAATAGGTGGTTACAATCTGCGACAAATTCAATACGACGATCCGGCAAAAGTCTCGTGCACCCTGCGGAAACGGAGAGACACGAGGACGACCGCCTTCTGCATCTTGCCCGCAAGTATCTCAGCATTTTGTTGACACGCAGGGATGCTTTTCAGGCTATTAACCAGTGAAACTTCGGCACCTTCAAGAGCGCCGATGATCAAGACGATTTGCTCAACAGAATATTCCGGGTATAACCGTCGCAACTACCTGATACCCTTATACCTCTATTTCTTTTCTTTCACCTTGGCTATGACGTTATTGTCAGCTGGTGCCGAAAATTCGATAACGAACGTGGTTCGTTTCTCGAAGTCAAGGAGAACTATGTCAGGCCTCGAGTGTGCAACAGAAACAATTGTCGAGAATATGATGTTCCAGTATATGCGGCACTTCTCATTTTCGACAATTGACTCTATTTCCCTAGGAGCGTTTAGCGGGGCGGTATTTGGGCTAATGCCGTAAGAGTAACAGAGATGGTAAAAAGCACTCCAAGTGCCGCATTGTACCTTTGGATGTACGTCCTTCCCGCATGAGTTGGGCAACTAGATAATATGTGTCCTAGATGCTCGGGGTGTCCATGACACGCTCTGCAGCTATCATCGGGAATGTCTCGGCTCAAAATGCCCAGGCCCAGGTATGTATAGGTCTCTCCAGCGCCAAGGTGTCATATAGCGCTTCTGTCGACGAGCTCAGGGTCTTCGGGGATGCCATTAGGTTTTCCTTTCTTCAAACAAATCTTGGCTCATTTCTCTAACACGAACTCCATTACAATCTCTTGAGTGTACTCTTTGACAATATCTGGAGCTAGATGTAGTTTCTCTTTATTTTTAGCATAGATCTTAAGATCATCCGTGTAAAAAACATGAGTAATCTTATGCTTCCAATTTCCAAGTTTGCCGCAGAGGTACCCTTCGGAATGGCGAAGTGCGAGAAATAGTGGCAATAATGTGAGGCAAAAGACGAGAGGGCTCATGGTGTCGCCCTGAAACACTCCTCTCTGAAAGGTGACACTGTTAGTGATCACACGATGTTTTCCAGATGAGATAGTAAATCTGGTTCACCAAAGCGGCATTTATCTCTGTATGCACCTCATGATGTGTGGATGAACCTTTAAGCTTTCCAACAGACAGATGATAAGTCTATGGGAGGTTGAATCAAAAGCTTTCCGGTAATCAATCCAGGCCATCGATAGGTAACGCTCATAGGATTCTGCGTCTTTACAGACACATCTATCGATGAGAAGGTTCTCCCGACATCCTGCTACGCCTTTCTTTGAGCCGCGTTATTCTTAATTCTCTCGCCACATAGATTCAGTTGTAAGAACAATCCTATCATTTAGGATAGCTGTAAAGATCTTATACAGTGCGTTCAGACAAGTTATTGGCCTATAATTCTTAGGGTCAGCTAGGTTGCCCGTCTTCGGCAGGAGCACTGTGCGCCCTTTCACCAACCACTCCGAAATAGTCTCTTCCGACTTTAGATATGAGGTGAAAATGCGGGCCAGATGCTGGTGGGTTGAAGAAAACTTCTTCCACCAGAAAGTCTTAATACCATCTGGTCCCGAAGCGGAATAGTTGTTCATAACTCTTCATACGTTTTTCACCTCCTCGGTAGTGATAGGTGGGCATTCCTCCTCAGGTGTTATGAGGGCACTGCACAGCTCCTTGAAGCTATTTATATTCTTTGAGTTTTCTTTCAGTGGATGCTGGACTTCGTAGACTTCTCTCAAAAATGCCTCGACCTCTTCTGGTGTGGGCGCGTGGACGACAGTAACTGGAGGGTCTTGGAAAATTCGAGATGGGCCAGACAAAAACGGTTGATTTTCTCTGACCCAACTCTCTCTTCGCTCTAGACTTCTCCCAGCGTTAGATAGTGCTCGTCCTGCCAGATGTTAGGTAGTCAATCACACACTGAATGGGGGACGCGTACTGCCTTGTCCAGCCTATCTTTCTGCTGAGTTGATGCATTCGTCTTTTGGTCTTATGATCAGCCGTTCGTTTTATGTTACGGTTTGCATCTGGCAAAGCTCTAGCTGCATTATACACACTACAATTGATAGTCCAGAGGTCAGATTCTTCTGAAAAATCTCCACGAAGCTCGTCATCCAGTTCAGCCAGATCTTTAGGCTTGAGAGAGACCTGAATGTTGATGTTTCTCCGGGTCCTGAAGCATCGCTCTTCCTCTATTGGATGCCTGTTTGCGATTGTTCTCGGTGTCGCCTCTCTTTCTCTCTTGTTGTCTTGTTCTGGCTGCGGATGAGTAGGCGTTCCGCATATATAGCACCTTTTCCGGAGTTCCTCGGCACGGTTTCGCAGACGTTTATGCGAAAAATGCGAGAGCTCTGGGTGTTTCTCGCACCACAGAGTATGCAGTCACGCCATGTAAATTTTTCGTTCAGGGGCGATACTGGTATCATAGCACTCCAGCAGGTCGTCCCTGAGTCGATCCGTCGACTTAAAAGTAATGAGATTTTGCCGGTCAATCGCATTGACTCCGTCTTGATTGGCTCCCCCAACTCTAGGATAGCCGGCATTGTTGTCCGACCCATTGTCGGGAGCCCTGTGCGTTCGAATGTTTTGAACCGCACTTACTACAGCTATGTTTGGTGTTATCATTGCTGTTCCCATGAGCAGCTAGGGAAAAGGGTTCGTTCATCCTTGTAGAGCCCCGCATGCATTGCGGTAACGTTTCAGCTTTAACCACGTCTCACGACCGTGAGATAGGTGGTTGCAGTCTGCGATGGACTCAATACGACGCAGAGATGCTTCTGAAGCTATTAACCACACTGTTAGACATTTCTGTGGGAATTTTCAGAGACGCGTCACTAAAGCTGTATGCAGAAACCCGTTTCTAAATTTTCCTAAACTGTAACAGAAATTTCAGCAACGGCAAGTACATAACGCTGCAGTCACATGTTTCAGAAAATTCTGTTACAGTTTAGGAATTTTCAGTCACTGCAACTGAAAATTCTAAGGGGTTAAACAATTTTGTAGCTTCATTAATGTTAATATAAAATATGTTGTCTATATTTGTCCTAAAAATATAAATAGTAAGAGAACATGAGTGAAGTTAATACAAACGACTCCTCAAGTACTTATGTTATAATAGTACTACACTCATTGCATCGAATATATGATGAAAGCCCATCTTTTATGATGAGAAGTCTTTTTTTCACGTTTGATTCATTGAGTATACTATATAACATAGATATATACGTAGTTATTTACATACAAACTTCGCTTTTATATAGTTTTACTATAATATATATTTTCAAAATAAATATACATTGAAAATTTAGATTAGAAGCATCGTTTAGGAATTTTAAGAAACTATTTGTAATTTTCAGATACCGTTTCTGAAGTTTAATACAAATTAGTAAATTTACTATAAAAGTTACTGAATTTCGTTTTCAGCAACCTAATTTCGTAAATTTCAGTTACTTTAGTATGTTAAATGTGTCGGAATTTTCCTAAAATTTCTAACAGTGCAGTGAAAGCTTGGCACCTCCAAGAGCACCGATTATCAGGACAACTAGCTTAACAACATGTTCCGGGTATAACCGTCGCAACTATATTATAAGGTCTTTATACCACTCATTCTTTTCATTCTTCTTGGCTGTGATGTTCTTGTCGACTAGTGCCGAAAATTCGATAACGAACATGGTTCGTTTCTCGAAATCAAGGAGAGCTGTATCAGGCCTTCAGTGCGCGACAGAAATAATTGTCGAGAATATTTAGTTCCAGAATATGGGTTATTCTCATTTTCGACAATTGACTCTATTTCCCTCAGAACGCTTGGTGGAGCGGTATTAGGGCTAATGCCGTAAGAGTGACAGAGATGGTAATAAAACACTTTTAGTGCCGCACTGTGCCTTGGATGTACATCGTTCCCGCATGGGTTGGACAACTAGGTAATGTGTCCTAGGTGGTTGGGTTGTTCATTACACGCTCTGCAGCTATCATCCGGAACGTTTGGCTCAAAATGAGGCGACGGTATGCTAAAGTTGAAATGACACCGTCTTGACACGCCAAAATGAAACTCTCCGTACCCGATTTCAATCCGGGTGATTTGAGGAAAGCAAACCTTAGCTCATGCGACATCTGAAAGATATAAACAAGAAATTTTGAATTCGTAAACATTTTGTGCTATAAATAAATGAAAAACGAAATATCGTTTATTAAATTTTATCTCAACATTCAAAGGTAAAGTTCGTTAACCGGTACTTATGAGAAAGAGTTTGGGTAAAAATAATTATTTCTCAAATTGCATTTTTTTTATTTATGCAACATTCTTCCATTCGGAATGATTTATAATCAAGAAAAAATAATTTTTTGAATTGTGCCTACATCTATAGCTTGCGTATTTCTGAAGAGAGACAACAAAACCAGATGTTTAAATATATTTATTAAATAAATACTTAAATAATAATAATTACAGATTCACAATAAAAGATATCTTCTAAGTGCAAATTGAAATACTCATGCTTCCTGAAATGAATTATGTATAACAAAATGGCATCAATCTCTCTATGCACCTCACGATGTGTGGATGAATGCTTAAGATGCTTCAAACAATTCGATTTTTAGTCGATGTTTATAATGGACCTTTTTCCAAAAATGGTCTTGTTGTTTTTTCCTTAGGTATTGAAAATATGCTGAATTTTCTTCGCCTGGAAACGGACAACTCGCCACCAGGAGTGTACCCATGATGAACCGAAAACAGGCGCTCCTGGTTTCAAGAAGTTCACAGCGAGAGAACGAGCGTATACTTTTTTGACAGTACTGGAACCCAGGGGGTATACTTGACTGCCTGTCATGCTGGCGGTTGCATGCCTCACCCGACCTTCCTATTGTTGGAGGATTAGAGCCGGTTGAGAGAAATAAAAAATTATTAAAATATTAAGGAATTGAATTTTAACAAGCTGCATTAGGTTCATTAGATAATGGCGAGAAGATTAAAAAATATAGAAGAAAATCGGTTAATCCGTTAAATCTCAGTTGAGAGGTTTGGTAATTTTCCATTCGCTTTAAGATTACCTATATTACTGACAATATTAACCGATTTTCCTAATTTCTTTCCCATTTTTTTTTAAATTATATCAGGAAATAATTTTAGATTATATCAAATTATTAAAATTATTCTTTTTTTTCAAATTATTTTTAGATTATATCAGATAATTAAAATTTAATTGAGCAATTTTTTTTAAAATTTTAGTGATTGTAACAGGCCTTCATCTCGTAATAATGAAAGGTCATCCATTGCAGCTAAAGAAGATGTTGTAATGTAGTACGATAACTGCATTAAGATTCATTATCAACGGGTGATTGAGTTTGGTCTTCATCGAAAGACAAAAGAAATGCAAGGAAATCAGAAATATTCCCCTCCAAATGAACGATGTGATCGAAATGTTTTCGCACCAAAAGATACCTTTCTCTTTTCAGATTCGACAACAAAAAATGCTACAGAAAGATGCTGCTTCAAGAATTGGCCATTGATGAATTGTAAAAAGTACAGTATTGCAAATTATTCAATTTTCAACATTTACAATTGAAAGGTGTGCAATTCGCAGTCTTTTTTGAGCAATTTCTTTTTCAGGATTTACAATTGAAAATTCTGCAATCTTAGACATTCATCATTTTTATACCTTTTTTCTTGAATCTTTATGTGTTTCAAATGCAACTGCTTGGTTGAAAATGAATCTGTTGTTGCTGAGGATTGATGAACTATTTTGCTTGAAATTCGTATTTCGTGGTTCATATTTTTTTCGTTGAAAATTCGTCTTTTTTCATTAGAAAAATTAAAATATTGTTTAGTGGAAATATTTACTATAATATTACTCATTGAGAATTTATATATTATTCTGATTGAAAATTCGTTTCTGTTTGTCGTTAAAAATTAATTTTTTTCACTGAAAGTGTACGTATTGCAGTTAACGATTCATCACTTTTATAACAAATTCAGCTCGTTGGCTGAAACTTGAAGTATTTCCTTGAAGAACTTAATTTTCAAATTGTAAATTCCACTACTTGTCTGAAAGTTGAGCGACTTTTTTGAAAATTCATCTTTTCGTTGTAGATTCATCTGTTTAGTTGCAACTGTAACTGTTTTCTTGAAAATTACTTTTATTTTTGGAAGAAATTACTTTTTATAACGAACAATGCAAGTTTTTCATTTTTGCTTCAAAATTGATATTTTTAGCTTAAAAATTGATATTTTTAACTTAAAAATTCGTCTTTTTCGGTAGAAAGCCGATCGCCGTTGTTTCAAATTTTGTCAAGAATGCAACTACTTGGTTTGCGATTAACTTTTTTCTGGAAAATTCATACTTTTGGGTAGAAAATTCAAATCTTTAACAGAAAATTCCTCCTTCGGCTTCAAAGTTTAACAATTTGGATGAAGCTTCGTTTCTTTCTTGAATGAGCAATCGTAATTTGTTCAAAGTTCGTCTTTTTGGTTCAAAAATTCAACTTCTGTGCTCAAAGCTGAACTACTTAGGTAAAAAGAAAATTCCTTGCAAATTCGTCTTCTTGGTATAAAATTAATATTAATTAATAGATTAATCTCTTTCCCTACAAATTGAACTGTTTTATAGAACATTCGTTTCTTCTTGTCTGGAAAATACAACTATTTACTTCATAATGCAAACATTTTTCGTTGACGTTTCACCAACGTCTCACGTTGCAGTCATCGTACTACATTTCATCTCCTTTACCTGCAATGGATGACCTTTCATCGTTACGAGATGTAGGCCTGTTACATTCTCTGAAATTACGAAAAAATGGCGTAATTAAATTTTAATTATCTGAATTAATTTTCTGATATAATTTACAAAAAAATGAAAAACAAGATTAGGAAAATCGGTTAATATTGTCAATGATAAAGGTAATCTTAAAGTGAATGCAAAATTACCAAAACCCTCAACTGAGATTTAACGGATTAAACCGATTTTTTCCACATTTTTTTTAATCTTCTCGCCATTATCTAATGAACCAAATGCAGCCTATTAAAATTGGATTCCCTAATATTTTAATAATTTTTATTTTCTCTCAATCAGCTCTAATCCTCTAACAATAGGAAAGTCGGGTGAAGCATGCAACCGCCAGCATTCCAGGCAGTCAAGTATACCCCCTGGGTGCCAGTATTGTCAAAAAATTATACGCTCGTTCTCCCGGTGTGCCTTTCTGAAAACTGGGAGCGCCTGTTTTCGTTTCAACATGGGTACACTCCCGGTGGCGGGTTGCTTGTTTCCAGGCGAAGAAAATTCAGCATATTTTCAATTAATAAAAAAAAGCAACAACAAGACCATTTTTCGCAAAAGAGCTCAGATTAGGCTCGCGTCTAACCCTTCAAATTATGTGGTTAGAATATTACATCAAACAATTCATCCTTATAGCCGTAAAATTGTCAATTATAAACGTCGAATAAAAATCGTCTCATTTGAAGCACCTTAAGCTTTTCAACAGACAGATGATAAGTCTATGGAAGATTGAATCAAAAGCGTTCCAGTAGTCAATCCAGGCCATCGATAGATAGCGCTGGTAATATGCTACGTCTTTGCAGACACAACTACCGATGAGCAGGTTCTCCCGACATCCTGTTACGCCTTTCTTTGAGGCGTGTTGTTCTTCGTATATCTCTCCCACATAGGTTCGATTGTCCAAACAATCCTATTATTTATGATAGCTGTGAAGATCGTAAATAGCGTGTTCAGACAAGTTATTGGCCTGTAATTCTTGGGGTCAGACAAGTTGCCCATCTTCGGGAGGAGCACTGTACGTCCTTCCACCAACCTCTCCGGAATAGGCTCTTCTGACTTTAGATATGAGGTGTATATGCGGGCCAGATGCTGGTGGGTTGAAGGGAACTTCTTCCACCACAAGGTCTGTATACCATCTGGTCCCGGAGTAAAATAGTTCTTCATGCCTCTTAAGGCTCTTGGAGCGGGGTGCACAAAAATGGCGAAATCTGTGAATCACTCAAAACTTACCAACAACCTACGATATTCGGTTTTGAGGTTTTGAAAATGCACTTTGAAAATTTTTTAGACCCCGGAAGAGGTTTCGCGATGGCAAGGGGGCGGTAAGTCTCTGGTTTTTCAAAGAAAAATACGTTAACTGCTAAAAATTGAGAGTGAAATAGTGTAGCAATGACGTGAAGTTTGAAGGAAGCCGACTGACAGCTGATGGCGCTGATAGCTCGACCGTACTGTTTGGTACTACAAAAATGCACTGTCGGTAAAAGTCGCATCGGTCTTTGCGAATCAGGGTCGATGATTTGAAAATGTTTGCAAAAGTTTGCAGATTTTGATATTTTCAATGAGAAATTTACATGTCTCCTTCAATATATTCAAATCATAATTTTCTCTCCGGTAATAGCAAATATTTGTGAGGTTCCTGAGAGTGTGTTGTGTCTGAGTATGCCTTTTTGAGGGCGTTTTAAACTTTGGGAATGCGAGTAATATTATTGTTCTATAAAGCGAGAATAGGGTGTACAATACTTACCTTATTCATGCGATTCTACGTAATGCGCCATTTCCATTTTTTTTGTACGTTAATTAATAATTTAATATGATAATAATAATTTTATATGAATTTTAAAATTATTATAATTTATATCAAGACAGGATATGTAAATGATTCATTAAATAATTTTAAAGAAAATTGCAAAATTATTATCGATTATTATCAGCGAGTCCACAGCGGCATCCTTTTATCACTTGTACACTTTTTCTTTTCCGAGACCACGTTTATAATTATAAGAAAAAATTGATCGTTTATTCAAATTGCAGTGATTCCGTTGCATTCGCCAATCATTCGGACTCGGCAATAAACAATGGACAAAAAGAAAATCACAAATTGCATTTTTTATTCAAATGTAAAATTCCCGCCAAGACAGATGCGACATTTACCGACAGTGCACTTTGGTAGTACGATCCAGTACGGTCGAGCTATCACCTCATCAGCTGTCAGTCGCCTTCCTTCATACTTCACGTCGTTCCTACACTATTTCACTCTCACATTTTAGCATTTACCGTATTTTTTTCGAAAAACCACAGACTTACCCCCCCCCCCCCTACACACACATCACGCCACTGCGAAACACCTTCCGGGATCTAAAAACTTTTCAAAGTGCATTTTTAAAACCGAATTATGGTAGGTTGTTGGTAGGTTTTGAGTGCTTCACAGATTTCGCTACTTTTATGCACCTAATACTTGTTTCACCTCCTCGGTTGTGACAGGTGGGCATTCCTCCTTAGGTGTTATTAGGGCATTGCACAGCTCCTTAAAGCTATTCATGTTCTTTGAGTCTTCTTTCAGTGGATACTGGACTTCGTAGACTTCTCTCCAAAATGCCTCGACCTCCCCTGGTTTGGGCGAGTGGTCGACAGTAACTGGAGGGTTTTGGAAGAGTCGAGATGGGTCAAAGAAAAACAGTTCATTTTCTCTTACCTACCTCTCCCTCCGCTCTAGACTTCTCCTAGCGTCAGATATTAATCGTGTTCTGTCAACAGTATGGTGCCTGATGTTAAGCAGCTTTGACTTGTTGAGTGTGCGGTGACGGATCTGCAGTTCTTGCGTGAACTTTCGAACCGTGGCAATGAAAGTCCTGTCAGATGTTATGTAGACAATTACATACACACTGAATGCGGGACGCGTACTGTCTTGCCCAGCCTATCTTTGTGCTGAGTTAATGCCTTCGCCTTTTGGTCTTATGATCAGCCGTTGTTTTATTTTTACTAACGAAAAAATCTCCACGATGCTCGTCAACCAGGTCAGCCAGATCTTCGGGCTTCAGAGAAACCTGGACGTTGATGTTTCTCCGGGTTCTGAAGCATCGCTTTTTCTGTATTGGATGCCTGCCCGCGGTTGGTCTCAGTGTTGCCTCTCTTTCTCAGTTGCCGGCTTGGTCTGGCTGCGGTTGAGTAGAGACTCCGCTTACATAGCCCCTTTTCCGAAGGTCCTCAGAACGGTGTCAAAAATGTTGATGGGAAAATTGCGAGAGCTCTTATAGGTGTTTCTCCGTGCTTCTCGATTATTTGCCATACTGGTATCGTAGCACTCCAGCAGGTCGTCCCTCAGTCGATCCGTCCACTCAAAAGTACTGACATTTTGCCGGTCTATCGCATTGACTCGCCATTGTTGTCCGACCCATTGTCGGGAGCCTTGTACGTTCGATTGTTTTGAGCCGCACTTGCAACTCTGTTTGGTGTTATCATTGTTGTTCATTGTGCTTTGAGGCACGCCCAGGTATGTATAGGTCTCTCCAGTATCAAGATATATCGACAAGCTCAGGGTAATTGGGAACGCCAATAATCTTTCCTTTCTTCAGGTGAATCTGGGCACACTTGTCGAATCCAAAGCCCATACCAATCTCTGCTGTGTACATCTTGACGATATTTAAAGCACTCTGAAGTTTGCTTTTACCAGAAGCATTGATTATAAGATACATGAGTGACCTTATGCTCGCGATGATTAGTGTCACCGCAGAGGTATCTAGGAGACTTTCGTAGCGCGAGAGATAGAGGCAGAAGTGTGATGCAAAAAAGCAGAGGTCTCATGGTATCGCCCTGAAAGACTCCCCTCTGAAAGGTGACGTTGTTCGTTGTCACCCGATAGTTTCCAGATGAGATAGTAAATTTAGTTTTCCAAAGAAGCATCAATCTTTCCATGCATCTCACTATGTGAGGATGAACCTTCAAGCTTTCCAACAGACAGATGATAAGTCTATGAGAGGTTGAATCGAAAGCTTTCCGGTAGTCAATCCAGGCCATTGACAGGGCGCGCTGATAGGCTGCTGCGTCTTTGCAGACGCACCTGTCAATTAGCAGGTTCTCTCGGCAGCCTGCTACACCTTTTTTCGAGCCACGTTGTTTGTACATCTGTCTCCACACAGACTTAATTCGTCGAACAATCCTGTTGTTTAGGACAGCTGTAAATATTTTATACAGTGTGTTCAAACAAGTTATTGGCCTATAGTTCTCTGGATTGGACAAGTTGCCTTTTTTCGGTAAAAAATATAGTGCGTCCTAACACCAGCCACTGCGGAATGGGCGTTTCCTACTTTAAATAAGGGGTGAATATGCAGGCCAGATCAGATCATAAGGACAAACGCGAGATTTTGCCGGGAGCGGATGCTAATATGAAAAACTGCTCCTGCTCCCAGCGAAATCGCGGTAAAATTTCAGCTGCAAGCACGTCTCACGACCGTGAGATAGGTGGTTACAGTCTGCGACGGATTCAATACGACGATTCGGCAAAAGTATATATATATATATATATATTTAGGTGGTTCACAAAAAACTTGCTTTTATTTTTGGCGGCCGTATCGCGGCAGTTTGTGTCTCTGGGTGAGATAATACACTCCTACTCTTTCAGATTAAAAAAAAATTTTTAGTGGTTGCGAGCATCAATGTCCGTAAAAATTGAGATGTTCGTAGTTTTTGATTTTTTTTAAACATACATATTTTGTTTTAGAGAAATATCTTATGGATAAAAATTGTATCTCATACAAAGAGCAAAACTTTACTTTGTGTCCGATATAAAAAAAAAATACTTGACACCGGTAAAAGGCATAAAAAGTACGATTTCTTAGAAAGAGATAAATATAAGGGCATAAATATACCCCTAAACATTTTCTGTAAGGATTGCCAAAATTCTGAGATCTTCCCCATACAATAGGGAAAAAGTATATAATAGGTATGAGACGAAAAATTGAAAACCGGGGCACCGGAGGAATAAAAAAGTAAGAAAAAAATTATTTAACAAGGCTTTTAATGGATTCTCCATCAATGATATTTTATAAAATAGTGAAATACGTCAATAGGAGGAAGAGAGAATAACATATTAATTATTGTATATGAAATCATATTTTTAATATATTTTTATATTGACAACAAATACACAGTATATCATTTAACTATATTTTTTTTATATTCGCAACAAACATACAGATGAACTGTGCAATGTTAGTCACTCCAAGTTTAAACGAAGCATGCACTCGTCCGATCACTGAAGTTAAGCAGCGTTGGGCGCGGTTAGTACTTGGATGGGTGACCATTCAAGAATACTGTGTGCTTTTGGCCCGTCGTGGGTGTGGTGAGCCCACACTTGTAGTTATTTACTACAAGAAACTATCCACCTAGAAACACTACCCGAATCGGGTAGTGTCACGCCTATCCTGAAAGGGAAATGGCTTAATGGTATACTTACTTACAACTTCCAATATTATGTAATACAGTCTACGGTAATGAAAGAACTTGGCGTAAAGTGATTCACGCATTTGTGATGTTGCGAAGCACAAAAGAATAAGTAATTTTTTTTCATTGTATAAGAAAATAAAACATTGATCCTTACAAAAAATATTTAGATTGTTCAACTGTATATTTGTTGTGAATATAAGAAAAGATAGATAAATGATGAGCTGTATATTTGTTGTGAATAAAGGGTGTCTCAGACTCAAGTGTCAGGACTTATATAGCTGTACAAAAATACAAAAAATAAATAGAAAATTCCTTTATCAAAAATCAGTTGCAGTTTTAGTTTTTGAGTTATAAAATATTTAAGCTGGACCAATCAGCAGCGCCGTATAAACAGTCGCGTGAGCGTGTGAATCCCGCTCACGCACACACGACTGTTTATACGGCGCTCCTGATTGGTCCAGCTTAATATTATTATTATACCATTAAGCCATTTCCCTTTCGGGGTAGGCGTGACTTGCTCGGTTGGAAAATAGTATTGTGTATATGGGTATATAGGTATAAAGTAGGTAGGTATATAGGTATGAGGTAGATAGGTATATAAGTGTTAGGTATATATATTTTAGATTGATCTGGAATTCTCGTGTTATTTATTTAAATGACACGTTTATTTCGCAACACTGCTCCGAGCTCGGTTGCTGATCAATCTCTCTAGCGATCACCCCAAGTGAAGAGCCTCACAAAATTGTTATGTATGGTTCCCCACTTGGGCCCATTAGTATCCACGGTCTTTGTTTCAGGCGTTATTCATTCTATTGTCACTCTGTTTACAAACTATTTGTCGCCACACTATTCTGTCCTGGCATACTACTCTAGCTTCCTTCACGTCCATGCATTTTTTCATGCAAGCTCTTGTGTTTCTATGGCTTCTTATGTCTCTTCGGATTAATGTCTCATTTACAGATTCTAACCATTCTTTCGGCGGTCTACCTCTGGGCATTATGCCATTTACTTTACCTTTATACACTTGTTTGGTCAGTCGTTCATCTTTCATTCTTTCAAGATGTCCGAACCATCTTAACTGATTTCTTTCCCATATGTCAACTAGTGTCTCTCCTGTACCACATTCTTTGAGTATTGTCTCGTTTCGGCCTTTGTCCATCAGTGTTTTCCCGCATATTATGCGCAGAGGTTTCATGCCGATCGCGTTAATTTTACTCCTATCCTTTTCTTGACAGGTCCATGTCTCGCTACCGTATAGTACAGTCGGTACGGATATAGAATTATGTATGGCCATTTTAGCTTTTTTTATATGTTTTTATTTGTTAGGATGGACCCTGCTCTACCGATAACCTGCTTAACCTTATTTATGCACCTAACTAACTCCCCATCTATTTTTCGGTCGCTAGTGAATAGACTACCTAGATAGACGTACTTGTCAACTTGTTCTAATCTCTCGTCATTTAGGACAATGTTGCATATATAGAATAATGCCTTGTGGGCTACAATAGTTTAGAGAGATATGGCTTGACACACGACAGACTTCAGTGCAAAGATGTATTGTATTGTAGCGTAACCGTTTATTATGAAATAATGCCTTATGGGCCACAATAGTTAAGAGAGATATCGTTCCACTCGCGGTCAAATGATCTCGTCCTGAGGCGATCGTGTCCTGAAGATGACTGACTGCGATGCAGGTAGACCTGAGCGATATCGACCTCCTGTGTCGGGATCCTTTGTATCAGGATCATGGTCTATGTATAGGCGCTTCTAGGAAATGCCCATATAAACACTGTTTGTATAAACATTTCAGAAGGCGAAGGCGATGCCCTGGGCGATTGGTGATCCGGTGGGTGGCAACAGAATATGCTCATGGGCACATAGCAGCAGGAAGAGAATATTTCTCTTCATATGTTACTATTTTAAAAAACTTCATCTATAGATAATCCATTGAAAGCATTGTTAAATTTTTCCCCCCTTTTTTTCTGGTGCCCCGGTTTTAAGTTCTTCATCTCATATCTATTATTTATTTTTTCCCTATTGTGTGGAGAACATCTCAGAATGTTGACAGTCCTTCCAAAAAATGTTTAGGGGTACAATTATGTCCTTATATTCATCTCTTCATAAGAAATTGTACTTTTTATGCCTTTTACCGGTGCCAAATAATCTTTTCTCAATCGGACACAAAATAAAAGGTTTGTCCTCTGTATTAGCTACCATTTTTATTCATAAGATATTTCTCTAAAACAAATATGTATATTTTACAAACATATAAAACTAAGAAAATCTCAATTTTTATGTAAATTCGATGCTCGCAACCTCTAAGGAAATTAGGAGTGTATTATCTCACCCAGAGAAACAAACTGTCACGACAGGCAGCCGAAAAATAAAAATGACCATATGGAAACCTCAAATGACTATATATATTCGGTGTCGGGTTTGATTCCTTGGGAATCGAACCGAAGGGCCTATGACAATGCCACCGGACGCGTCCTCGGGTTGCGGATAGAGGGTCCATGTACCAAGGGTTTCTACTGAATATGGTTACAATAATTAATAAGCAGTCGCGGACAATTGTCCAGGGATGGTCCTGAAGGAATAACCCCTAAGCGGAGGCGTAACAACCGTGCCGAAAGCTGAATAGCACCTAGGTGAGGTGACTCCAACGGTGACTCTGGGATACCGAGCGACCTCTCAGAGTATGCAGCCTTATCCTTGCATGCGGGGCTCTACAAGGATGGACAAACCATTTTCCCTAGCTGCTCGTGGGAACAACAATGACAACACCAAACATAGCTGTAGTAAATGCCGTTCAAAACAATCGAACGCGCAGGGCTCCCGACAATGGGTCGGACAACAATGCCGACTACCCTAGAGTTAGGGGAGCCAATCAAGACGAAGTCAATGCGATTGACCGGCGGAGCGCCTACTCAACCGCAGCCAGAATAAGCCGGCAACAGAGAAAGAGAGACGACACTGAGACCAACCGCGAGTAGGCATCCAATAGAGGAAGAGCGATGCTTCAGGACCCGGACAAACATCAACATTCAGGTTTCTCTCAAGCCCAAAGATCTGGCTGAACTGGATGACGCGTTTCCTGCAGATTTTTCCGAAAAATCCGACCTCTGGACTATCAATTGTAGTGTGTATAATGCAGCGACAGCTGTGGCAGATGCAAACTGTATAACATCAAGCATATTGTTGACAGAATACGAGTACTATCTAACCCCAGGAGAAGTCTGGAGCGGAGAGAGAGGTGGGTCAGAGAAAATCAAAAGTTTTTGTCTGACCCATCTCGACTCTTCCAAGACCCTTCAGTTACTGTCGTCCACCCGCCCACACCAGAGGAGGTCGAGGCATTTTGGAGAGAAGTCTACGAAGTCCAGCATCCACTGAAAGAAAACTCAAAGAACATAAATAGCTTCAAGGAGCTGTGCAGTGCCCTCATAACACCTGAGGAGGAATGTCCACCTATCACTACCGAGAAGGTGAAAAACATATTAAGAGGCATAAAGTACTATTCAGCTGCGGGACCAGATGGTATCAAGACCTTCTGGTGGAAGAAGTTTCCTTCAACCCACCAGCATCCGGCCCGCATTTTCACCTCATATCTAAAGTCGGAAGAGACTATTTCGGAGTGGTTGGTGAAAGGGCGCACAGTGGTCCTGCCGAAGACGGGCAACTTAGCTGACCCTAAGAATTACAGGCCAATAACTTCTCTGAACACACTGTATATGATCTTCACAGCTATCTTAAATGATAGGATTGTTCAGACAATTGGACCTCTGTGGCGAGAGTTGTACGAACAACGCGGCTCAAAGAAAGGCGTAGCAGGATGTCGGGAGAACGTGCTCATCGATAGATGTGTCTGTAAAGACGCAGCATCTTATCAGCGTTACCTATCGATGGCCTGGATTGATTAGCAGCAACCTTTCGATTCAACTTCCCATAGACTTATCATCTGTCTGTTGGAAAGTTTAAAGGTTCATCCACACATCGTGATGTGCATAGAGAGATTAATATAGCTTTGGAAAACCAGATTTACTATCTCATCTGGAAAAATCGTGTGGTCACTAACAGTGTCACCTTTCAGAGAGGTGTGTTTCAGGGCGACACCATGAGCTCTCTCCTCTTTTGCCTCACATTATTGCCACTATCTTTCGCACTTCGTCATTCCGAAGGGTACCTCTGCGGAAAACTTGGAAATCGAAAGCATAAGATTACTCATGTATTTCACATGGATGATCTCAAGATCTATGCTAAAAGTAAAGAGAAACTACATCTAGCTCTAGAAAATGTCAAAGAGTACACTCAAGAGATTGGAATGGAGTTCGCATTAGAGAAATGCGCCAAGGTTTGTTTGGAAAAAGGAAAACTTAATGGCATCCCCGAAGACCCTGAGCTCGTCGGCAGAACGACACCTTGGCGCTAGAGAGACCTATACATATCTGGGCGTCTCACAGAGCCGCATTCAGGACGTGACATCTATAAAGGATACTCTCCGATGCAGATACAAACGTCTCATCTGGCGGATATGGTCTTCCGAACTTTCGGCGAGGAACAAAGTATCTGCGACGAACATGCTTGCCGTCCCAGTAGTACTCTATTAATTTGGAGTGGTTCCATGGACGAAGGACGAGCTCAGATCCCTCGATATCTGGTCCCGAATGGTTATGCACATGAACAAAAAAATGCACCTAAAGTCTCCTGTTCCGCGACTTTACATCTCACGTCATCAAGGTGGTCGCGTAATAATGAATCTTGAATGTCTTCGCAACAGGATTATTCTGGGTACAGCACATATGGTCGGAAATGGACAAGACCCTCTTCTTAAAATGGTCAGGTAACACGAAGAAGTGGGCAAAGGGGCGTTTCAAAACAAAGCAGCCTGCGAGGCTGCTAAAACACTCGGCCTTGACTTCAATATCAGGGGTGAGCAAAATGCATCAAATCTTATCCATCTTGAGTACTCACTCCTGAAGGCCTGGATTAAGAAATCACAGGAGAAAAAATTCCGCGAACAGCTCCTCGATAAGAGGATGCACGGCATCTTCCACAGAAATGTGGAAGATCAGTCGATGTCGTATGAGCTAACGTTTGCTTTTCTTAAATCACACTGATTTAAATCGAGCACGAAGGGTTTCATTTTGGCATGTTAAGACGGTGTCATTTCCACTCTATCATACCGTCACCACATTTTGAGCCAACACATTCCCTATGATAGCTGCAGAGCGTCTCATGCACACCCCGAGCATCTAGGACACATACTATCTATTCGTCCAACTCATGCGGGAAAGACCTACATCCAAAGGCACAATGCGGCACTAATATTGCTTTATTACCATCTCTATCACTCTGACGGCATTAGCCCAAATACAGCTCCGCTAAACGCACCTAGGGAAATAGAGTCAATTGTCGAAAATGAGAGGTGCCGCATATACTGGAACTTCATATTCTGGACAATTCTTTCTGTTGCGCACACGAGGCCTGACATAGTTCTCCTTGACTTCGAGAAACGAACCATGCTCGTTATCGAATTTTCGGCACCAGCTGACAAAAACGTCATAGTCAAGGAGAAGGAAAAGAGGGAGAGGTATAAAGACCTTATAAAGGAGCTGCGACGGTTATACCCGGAATATTCTGTTAAGCTAATCGTCTTGATCATCGGCGCTCTTGGAGGTGTCAAGGTTTCACCGGTTAGTAGCCTGAAAAGCATCCCTGCTTTTTAACAAAATGCTGAGACACTTGCCGGGAAAATTTAGAAGGCGGTCGTCCTTGGGTCGCTCCGTGTTCTCAGGGTGCGCAAGATTTTTTCCGGATCATCGTATTGAATTCGTCACAGACTGTAACCACCTATCTCACGGTCGTGAGACGTGGTCACAGCTGAAATTTTACCGCGATGTCGCTGGGAGCGGGTGCAATTTTTTAGATTAGCACCCGCTCCCGGCGAAATCCTGCGGTTGTCCTTATAACAAACTTTTAACTATATTGAGTCACACCCTTCTAAGTCACAAATCCTTTCCCTGTATAACCAGTATTCTAGGATTACGATAATGCACCACTGCCATAACACCTGGTTAGGACCGCCGAGGCGCATTTGATGTGGTGCTTCCCGAAAAACCTCAAATATCTTTAATAATTTCCGTATAAGTTCTTGTATATATTTTGTGCTACTCAGAACAACTTTTATTTGTTCGAAAAAATAAAATTATGGTGCTAGTCCGATGAAAGTCTTTTTTCAGAGATTTCTGATCCAAATTTTGAATTACAAAAAAATGTTGCGAAACGATAGATTACAAATCTAGTTTTTTAAGCATATATCTTATGTCTTATATTATCGTATGTCAGACGGCACTGTTGCTGGTGTGTCCGTTACAAGCGTATGGACAATGACTGAAATAGCATAACCTCGTAAATCGCGGGGGCGAGTCACGATATGCCTGGCCACTTCTGAGTTTTTGGAATATAAGAAAACCACACGACTCTCTACTGAAGCTTCTGCTCTTCTTCTTTGGCTGCTTTACTTTCCCAAAATGACACAAAAACTTTTCTAAAGACTTCTTTCTAATTTTTCTTTAACCATTATTTAGCCCAAATCATATATAAAATTAAATATCATTTATTATAAATTTACCAAACTAAGTTTTTAAAATTAATTTATTGTAATTAAAAAAGTGGCTTTTTTAATTCTCAATTAATTTATTGTATAATACGAAAGTATTATATATATATTATTATTATTATTATTATCGCCAACGGCGATACCACGCTGAAAACACCAGTTCTCGTAAGATCACTGAAGTTAAGCACTGTTGTGCGCGGTTAGTACTTGCATGGGTGACCGTTCAGGAATACTGCGTGCTGTTGGTCCGTCGTGGGTGTGGTGGGCCCACATTGGTAGTAAATATCCACCTAGAAACACTACCCGAATCAGGTACTGAGGCAGTGAACTTTCGAGTTCGAACTGCTAATCAATGTATGTATGTATAGCTCGGATTTATATCCAGGTCTGATAGGTACTTTGTACTTTCATAAGAAGATATCTTGAATTATTTTGTTAAAAAATCTTTTTTTTGTTTGTTAAAAATTAATCTTGTACACTGAAAAAGTAATTTCAATTTTTTGTTGAATATTCAAACTTTTTTATGGATAAATGTTAGATAAACGATTATTTTTTAGCCTGCTGGCCTTAAAAAATTGACTTGCTTACACCTCCATTTTTTTACAGAATTTTCTTAAAACTAACCTCCAAAACTAACATCCTTCCACACCTTATCTCTAACGCCGCTCGCTCTTATCGCATTGCCTTCCTCGCTTCGCCTCGCTCGCATGTCCCTACTTTCTTGCTTTGCCTCGCATTACCAAACTCTGCCTCCGCGGCTAATACCTAATACTTATCTACTATTTAAAATATTTACATTTACTTATATTCACTTCCTCCTCTATTTACAATCTTTCCATCTCCATTCCTCTTCCTCCTTCCTTCTCTTCTTCTCCATATTACCCAAGACTCCCTTCACCCATGCTACTGCCCTTTTGTCCCCCCTTTCATGCATCAATACCACCATGCTTATCCTACTCCTTTCCACCTCTATGCACTCCTCCAACCAGAGCTCCACTCTTGCCTCCCCCTTCCCACATAGTTCACACATCCTCTTTTCCCTAGCGAGCGAGAAACTATTGAAACCATCCATGCACCCACATCTCATCCTCGCTATAAGCTCCTGACTTCCTTTCTCTCCTTTCTCACACAAATATTGCGCTCTCGCCCTTGGCATAATCCACACATAGTTCCCATTAAACCTTGTCTCTCTTATTCTCTCTTC
>CAKNYM010041135.1:0-31902 GCA_932195095.1 Andricus curvator
TCGACAATTGAATCTATTTCCCTAGGAGCGTTTAGCGGAGCGGTATTTGGGCTAATGCCGTAAGAGTGACAGATATGGTAATAAAGCACTCTTAGTGCCGCATTGTGCCTTTGGATGAAGGTCGTTCCCGCATGAGTTGGACAACTAGATAGTATGTGTCCTAGATGCTCGGGATGTGCATGAAACGCTCTGCAGCTATCATTGGGAATGTCTTGGCTCAAAACGTGGTGACGTTATGCTAGAGTAGAAATAACACCGTCTTGACATGCCAAAATGAAACCCTCAGTGCCCGACTTCAATCCGGGTGGAATCCGGGTGCATCCTCTTGTCTAGGAGCTGTTTCCGGAAGTTTTTCTCCTGTGTTTTTTAATCTGGGCCTTAAGAGGGAGTACTCGAGATGGATAAGATTTGATGAATTTTGCTCACCCCTGATATTGAAGTCAAGGCCGAGTGTTTCAGCAGCCTCCTCCGCTGCCAGAATAATCCTGTTGTGAATAAATTCAAGATTCAGTATTCCGCCACTAACTTGACGGCGTCAGATGTTAAGTCACGGAACAGAAGACTTAAGGTGCATGCTTTTGTTCATGTGCATAACCTTTCGGGACCCGATATCAAGGGATCTGAGCTCGTCCTTCGTCCATGGAACCACTCCAAATGAATAGAGTACTACTGAGACGACAAGCATGTTCGTCGCAGATACTTTGTTCCTCGCCGACAGTTCGGAAGACCATATCCGTCGGATGAGACGTTTGTATCTGCATCGGAGAGTATTCTTTATAGATGTCACGTCCTGAATGCGGCCATGTGGGACGCCCAGGTATGTATAAGTCTCTTCCAGCGCCACGGTGTCGTATAGCGCTTCTGTCGACGAGCTCAGGGTCTTCAGGGATGCCATTAAGTTTTCCTTTCTTCAAATAAACCTTGGCGCATTTCTCTAATCCGAATTCCATTTCAATCTTTTGAGTGTACTCTTTGACAATGTCTAGAGCTAGATGTAGTTTCTCTTGATTTCTAGCATAGATCTTGAGATCATCCATATAAAATACGTGAGTGACCTTATGCTTTCGATCTCCATGTTTGCCGCAGAGGTACCCTTCGGAATGGCGAAGTGCAAGAGATAGTGGCAATAATGTGAGAGGAGAGGGCTCATGGTGTCGCCCTGAAACACACCCCTCTAAAAGGCGACTCTGTTAGTGACCACAGGATGTTTTCCAGATGCGATAGTAAATCTGGTTTTCCATGGCGGGATTAATCCCTCTATACACATCACGATGTGTAAAAGAATCTTTAAGCTTTCCAACAGGCAGATGATAATTCTATGGGAGGTTGAATCGAAAGCTTTTCGGTAATCAATCCAGGCCATCGATAGATAACGCTGATAGGATGCTGCGTCTTTACAGACACATCTATCGATGAGCTGGTTCCTGAGGACGCGAAGCGACCTAAGGATGACAGCTTTCTGCATCCATTTCGCAAGTGCCTTGGCATATTTTTGGCACGCGGATATGGCTTGAAGGTTACGAACCAGTGGTAGTTTCGCACCTCCGAGAGCACCTATCACAAGGGCAATTACTTGCACCGAATATTTTGGGTACAGTCGTTGCAGCTATCTTTTAAGGTCTTGATACCTCTCCTCTTTTTCTTTCTCCTTTGCAGTGATGTCGTATTCGGACGGAGCCGAGAATTCGATGACGAATATAGTTCGTTTCTCGAAGTCTTGGAGAACAATGTCAGGCCTCGAGTGCGCAACGGAGACTGCTGCCCGAAAATCGTAGTTCCAGAAAATTTGGCACTTCTCGTTTCGGACAATTGACTCTATCTCCTTTGGAGCGTTCAGCACGGCAGGATCGAGACCAACACTGTAAGAGCGACAAAGATGGTGATAAACCACTCTTAGGTCCGCATTATGTCTATAGGTATACGTAGTTCCTGCGTGGGTCGGACACCCTGATAGTATGTGTTCTAGGTACTCAGCGTGTGCATGACACGCTCTGCACGTATCACTGGGAACTTCTTGACATAAAATGCGGTCTCGGTATGCTAAGGTGGAAATGGCACCGTCCTGGCATGCGAAAATAAAACCCTCTGTACCTGAATTAAGCCCTGATGATTTGAGGAAAGTAAAAGTTTGCCTCTTCGACAAGGACTGTTTTTCTACATTTCTGTGAAAGTTTCCGTGTGCGTTTTTTTTAGGTAGGTGTTTTTTTTTAACTGGAGACATCGAAATATCTCAAAAAATACGCATCCTATGAAAAAAATATCAGTAATAAAAACTTTATTTTCGAGGGGGAAAAGCGACTTTGAAAAAATTACCCCCCCCCCCCCAGGGGGGATGGGGAATCGACAAATCGAAAAAAAAATCGCGAATCGAAAAATTTTTTTCGAATAAAACTTCCGTATTTCATGAAGGAGAATCTGAATCTGTGATAAAAAAATTAGGGTTCCCATTTGAAATTACAAAGTACCCCCACTCCTGCCTCTTGGGGGGGGGGGTAAATTTGTTCGAAGTCGCTTTTCCCCCTCGAAAATAAAAAGTTTTTATTACTGATATTTTTTTCGTAGGATGCGTATTTCTTGAGATATTTCGATGTCTAAAGTTGAAAAAAACACCTATACATATATATGCGAGTGTCTCACCTGCTCAGGAACCTGTACAGGATCCTCCCTAGGGAATTTCTTGCAGCAATATCCACGATAATGCAGGAACCTGTACATGTATTTGAATACCAAGGTTCCTCTACAGGAACGTGCGCAAGTTCCCTCGCAGGATACGCGGCAGGGACCGGTGTACCAAGAACCTACGTACGTTCCTGTACAGGAACCTGTGCAGGAACTCCAAAGGAACCTGTCAGGTTCCTGTACAGGAATTTTCAGCTGGATTGCACGTACTTTTTTACGTCTTCTCATACGTACTTTTTTACGTCCTTTTGTACGTCCACTTTTTTAAGTGGGAACTGTTCACGTGAGCCTATTTGGTAATTATTACCGCAGCAATTTTTGCTACGGTATGTAACAGAAATTGCAACGCTCGGCAACTAATTATAGAAGCTTCGGTTACAAATAAAATATTTCTGACTAATAAGGGGAGCATGGTGGGTCTCGACTGAGTTCAACCCAAAGGTGCTTGCACCTCCCGGTTTTTTTATTACACTTTGATGATGTCTCACAATCATTTTGAGCCCAAAAATAAAAAAAATCGGTTAAGCCGTTTTTGAGAAAACTTAATTTTTGAATTTCACATTCTCATGATTTATGATTGAGAAAGTATTAGAATTGTCAGAAATGTCACACCCCAGTATTTCAACGGATTTCCACGTATTAAAACTCCCTGAAGCCAAAAATCAAGTTTTGGCGATGGCATCTCTCTGTCCGTCCATAAACACAATAACTTTCGAAAAAAATAACGAATCAAATCGGGCTTTGGCATACTTTTTTAGGTTCTAAAAGAAAGAACGAGTTCGTTAACCAGCCACTTCGCATAGAAATTCAAAAAGATAGAGCATTTTCAAATTTTTGAGACCATTTTTTTCAAGATTTAAACATTTTATGTACGGCTATCCAGAGTACTCAGAAAGCCGCACAATTTATCTTCATGACTTTTTTCGATAAAAAGAAAATTATCAGAGTTATAGAATTTACAAAATTAAAAAAATCAATCGAAAATCCAAATTTTAAGCCAAACAACGCACGATATCAAAAAAAGTCTAGAGAAGAAAAACGTTGGTTTTTTAAAGCCCTACAAGATTATTATACAAACTTTTTGCATTTTCTTGAAAAATCAAAAATTCAAATTTTGATCGCACGAAAAATAATGATAAATAAAAAATTCCATTTTGTGGTCAAACTATGCAAGATACGAAAAAGATAAATCAAGAAAAATTGTGCTGCCAAAGAAGATCTACAAATTTGTTGATAATAACTTCTTAATAGGACGCGTAGTTTTTGTTTTATTCGTGAAAAATAACATTGAAAATAACAAAAATTAAATTTTGGCAAAACGACACCAGCTACGAAAAAAATTAGTAAACAAAAATTATGCACCTAAAACACGTCTACAAAATTTTTATAAGTCACTTTTTGATAGGACGCGTAGTTTTTGGTTTAATCATAAAAAATGAAATTAAAAATAAAAATAAAAAATTTGTGGAAAAACGACAGAAGGTAGGAACAAAATTTAGACAAAAGTTGTTCACCCAAGAAAGAGATACAAATTTGTTATAATTTATTACATTCTCGTCATTAATGATTGAGAAAGTATGAGAATTGTCCGAAATTTGACAGCACAACAATCAAATTTCGAACCAAACTAAGAAAAATACGAAAAAAAGTCTTATAGAGAAATTATAGCTTTTGAAAAGTCCTCAAAAATTTCTTTCAACCATTTTTCAATAGGACTTGTCATTTTGGTTTTATTTATCAAAAGTACTATACAGAAAATAGAAAATTTAAATTTCGAACCAAACGCGAGTAACCCATTATCGAGCGCGAAGTGCGAGATCCAAAAGACGCAATACAATATAATACAATACATTGTATTGTATTAAATTGTAATATATTGTATTGTATCGGATGGATTCGAGAGGAAAAATTTCCAAAAAACTCATGTTTTCTCAGGTTTTCTCCCATTTTTTTAGATTTATTTGACGATTTTAGTTGTTGCAAGATGTTCAGCAGCTAGACCCTCCTTTTATATGCAAAAAAAATGTTGCAAGGTAATAAAATTTCATTTTTTATTTATTTTCATGAAAATTAGTTGATTAACCTCATTGAAAAAATCAAAAACGGTCAAAATTATTTTTTTATTTTTGGGCTGAAAATGATTGTGAGAAATGAACGAAGTATAATCAAAACAAAACCAGGAGGTTTAACTTTTAAGCACCTTTGGGTTGAGTTTAGTCGAGACACATCGAGGGAGACCGTCAATTGTGAATTTTAGTTTCGGTTCCTAATTTTTGTGATAAAAGTTCATTACCTGAGTATCAATTTGCTAAGCCAGTAATATACAATTTTTCATATAGAATTTGGCGACACAAACTTTAGATCGGTCGGTATAGCTCAGGCAGTAGCGCTTCGGCTTGATAGCCGAAAGGTTGCGTTCGATATTTGCTCCCTGTACTTTTTCATTTTATTTATTATTTATTAAAATAATTATAAACTTAACTTCCTTGAATAATCTTAAAAAATTATGCAAATAATAATTTTTTTAAAGCCTCTTTTTACGGAAAAACTGATTTGTTTTAACTTATCATGTTTTTGGCAAAAATTTTTTTTCTGTAAATGTTATTAATTGTTTTCATAATGTTCACCAATTATATTTGAAATTAGAAGCATGTTGGATGTTTTTTGAACGAAGAATTTTATTTTAATCAGAATTTTCAAACAGAACAGTGACTGGTCAAAGGAATATTTGCTTCCTGGAATAGAATATGATATTGTTTCCAAGGTTTTTCATGTAAATAACTACAAATAGAACACAAAATTAAAAATGATATTCAATTATGTTTGAATTATTCGCAGTCTACTTTTACAGTGGCATGCATTTCCAAATCAATCAGTACTGTTAACTAATTAAGAATCTAATTATGTAGTTAAAAACCTTGTTTATACTTCTAATTTTAAATATAATTGGTAAAAATTATGAAAAGAATTAATAAAATTTATAGAAAATAAATTTGTTTGCGAAAAACATGATAAAGTTAAAAAAAGCCAGTTTTCCCGCGAAAGAAGGCATTATAAAAAGGCTGTGTCTAGTCATCCCGAAAAATTGGGGGATTTGGAAAAGGGGATGGACAAGACGTCCCAAAGATTCGGGACGAATATAGCCAAAGTTATGAAAAATGTTTGACTACTCATCCAAAAATTCGAGACGAGACATTTCGTTTTGAAAATTATTATGAAAATAATTTTAAAACATCATTGAAGGAAATTATATTTATAAACATTTCAATGAATCAAAAATAAAATAAACAAAAGTGTAGATAACAAAAATCAAACACGCAACGTTCTTGCTATGACGCCGAAGCGCTACTGCCTCAGATACCGGCCGATTTGAAGTATGATTCGCCAAACTCTATATGGCTTGTGGCGGATATTTCAAAGTAGATTTTCTCGAAAACGGTAAAAAATTGCATATTACTGCTTTGGAAAATTAATACTCAGGTAATGCGATTTCATTACAAAAATTATTCGAAACTAAATTGACAATTTCCGGTCTTCTCTTCTAAGTGACGATCATAGCAGTTTCTGCTACCCTAGGAAAAATTGCTGCGGCATAAATAGGCTCCATGTTAGATACTCTTGCTGAGTGTCCGTCAGGGCTTTCGCCGACAGATTGGGTGTACAGAACTGTCGGCGAGGATTAAAGTATCTGCAACCGACATGTTTGCTGTCCCGATACTAGTCTATTCATTTAGAGTGGTCTCGTAGACGGAGGATGAACTCGGATCCTTGGACGTGAAATTGATCCTCTACGCAAAAGATTATGTACATGAACTTGCATAATTTACATAACTTGCTAAACTGGCATCTTAATCCTCCGTTACGCAGCTTTACATTGCACATCGTCAAGGTGGCCGCGGAATGCTTTTTATTGAGTGTCTTCGTAACAATATTATTTTGGGCCCAGTACAGCTAGTAGCAAATGAACTAGGACCTCTTTTGAAAATGGTCAGGAAACATGAAAAGTCATCAGCGGGAAACACTTGGCCTCGACTTCAATATCAAGGATGAGGAAAATCCATAAAACATTATCTATCTTGAGTATTCACATCGAGCTTTTGTCCGTGTAAAGAAAGGAGAGTAGAACAGCTGCCTCAAACAGCTCATCGACAAGAGGATGCACGGCTCTTTCCACATAAATGTGACGGGACAGTCGGTGTCGATGAAATTGACGTTTGCTTTTCTTAAAACGCCTGAAGAGCATCTCAGCGTATCAACAAAACTAATTGCGTCTTGATGGGAACTTTGAAAAAAGACAAGGCTGTGGGTACCCCCATATATCAAAATTTTGTTTTGCTTGGACCGCTATCAATTTTGAAAAAAGTGTTTTTTTTTCTGTGCACCCGGTAGAAGCACCCTAAAGACGCTTTATTTACACGAATTAATCCACATAATTCAACTAAAACAACGGCTGGGAGAAACAACGCAAAGATATTTGTCTGAGTAGAACCGAAAGGGGACTCCAAGGTGGCAAAATAGGACGCGTTTAAATATTTCCGAAAAGGGGAGAAATATTTTATTATAATAAATTTAATGCACAGCTGACATGAGGAGACAAGAAAAGCTAAGTGCCCCAGCAAAAAAGAAAGTATTGATACGAATTGAATTGAAATGACCAAGACAACCCGCAAATCCCGCTTTGCGACAATGATGCATTGGACCAGTGTGTCAAGGCATGTAAATTCGTGAAGACGGTATATCAATTTTCAATCTTCCTATACGTACAAATACGGTGCAAAAGTTTGAATTCAACGAATTCACTCCAATGCGTCAGTAACGCAAACGCTTCAACATTGGTCAATGCGTTTAAATTCGCGAGAGTAAATTACACACTCAAATTCGCCCCAATTCGTCACGGCGAATTTCAGTAAGTATTGATTTATATAATTTAATTTGTAACAGGGAAACCAACGTGCGGGGTATACAGAATTCATCGTGAATGTTTAGCATATTGTCACGTAGCTCCGTGCTGATACTCTGGACTGATACACGAGGGATCGCTGGTTCAAGTCTCAATTCGTTTAAATAAATCAATCAACTTTTTTGCTGGGTGCGTTTAAGAGAGAAGTGAGATTAACTGGATGGAGAAAATGTCTGATTACTCCAGAGAACGACACTCGAGTTACACTTGCGGTAATCACAGTCATTTTCAACGATGCGAATTTCAAACATGAGTGATAAATTAAAGATTATATTTTTATTTTATTTGTTTGTTTGTAAATACGAGTACTTAAAAAACACTCAAGTTTGAAATTCGCGCCAGGACTCTTCCTTACAAGATGCATGTGAATGCACCAGTGGTGTCAGAACGCGGATATCTCTAGCATGCGCAGTAGTTATTCATGTGTATTTTTAGGTTATGTAACCCCACGTGTCAATCTAAAAATAGACAGGAATCACTATTTCGCATGCCAGAGATATCCGCGTTCAGACACCACTGGAATGCACGCCTGAGAGCATGGATTCGTTCCATCTCAGCAACTTCATGCTGTACCGTCTCTCTCCATTTAACCAATGTTAGTGAAATTGGTTAGATGAGAGAGAGGGAAGTTGCTGAGAGCAACAAATTCATCCTCTCGGGTGTAACTTCAAGCAGACGCCGTTTGAGAAACTTTTTATGACAGGTAGTTCACATAAATAATTTTTCGCGATTTCCGCAACGGAGCGCTTTTTTAACCAACAATTCAAAAACTCTGCATCGCTCAAAGTGACTGTGATTACCGCAAGTGTAACTTGGTGCCGTTCTCTGAAGTAATCGGATATTTCCTCCATCCAGTAAGTCTTGCTTCTCTCTTACATCTACTTAACTTTATTTTATCATGTCATTTGTTTATTTTATTGCGTCATATTCTGCCACTATGGAGTCTCCTTTAGGCTCTACTCAAACGAATATCTATACGCTGTTTCCCCCAATCGCTGTTTCGGTGAAATTATGCGAATTCACGCGTGTAAATGACGCGTCTTTAGGGTACTTCTACAAAGGTGCATGTTTTGTATACCATTCTAACGCCGTTAAATGGTTTGAGGCATGATACTTCGCTTTTATTCCGACATGCTCAGCTCAGACGAAAATATGTGTCTTTGCTTTTGAAATTGTAAATCTTAATAAGAGGTTTAGCATGAAAAGCGTCATACCCTTTTGTGAATTGGAGGTTAAAAGCAGTCACCATTAGTTGGTTCGGTCGTCTAAGGGTTAACGTCGTGAGCCTCTAAACCTATATGTTTGTAGGTTGAAGATTTCAATTCACAGAGGATCCCTAGACTGACATTGCAAGAAATAAGGTTTAACGAAGCTCAAGCTTCTTCACTCACGTAGCAGTGACTGTCTGCAAATTGTATAATATCACACGCGAATCACCTTCGCCTATAATCTTATTTGATTGCCTTTGTGTTATATCCATGTTTAACTGAGTTTTTCCAAATTTATACAAATTATTCTAGGTGAACGTTAGTGAAATAGATTTGTTAAAGTTTACTGGCCTGATTTACAAATAGTTGCGAAATTCATTTCTGTTGATTTCTCAACGTTCTGAAGAACAGTATCAGTGTGTACGCCTATTCTTTCAACAAAATTTCTCTTAATCTATAGGTTTTCCTGGAAATATCCCTATTAACTCTGTAGGCTGTGCTCTAACTGATGTATAATGCATTTTTCAAATATTTGTACTAGTATTTGATAAAAATAATTTTTTTAAATGCTATAAAATAAAATGATTAAGTAAATTTTGTAGAAAGTACTTACTCTCTTCGATGCCTGGAAAGTAATGATTTGTTTCCATCGTCATCCTGAAATCCTCTTGGTTTACTTCTAGAAATACTGTCATGTCGCATTCTTCGCGAACCTCGTGATAACCTATCGTCGAAATCAGACTCGTCAGAATTCTCTGAACTGGCATCGGAAGGCGAACCAGGTGATCTCCTTCTTCTTGACCTGGATGCTGTCGATTTTCTAGATTTTAAGCTAGGTGAAGGAGAGGCTGCTCTAGATCTCCTGCTGGATTTGATACTCCTCGCAGGACTGTGAGGCCGCGAGAGAGTTCCAGGGTAGTGAGGTGGTAACATTTGAGGTTGAGGATAACCCATGGGGTATCCCCACATATGAGGATGATTGAGGCTCATGGTGGAGCCTCCAAAGGCTGGTTCCCAATGGTTACCTGTCGGATACCAAATCATTGGTGCTCCTAAATGTGCTAACGATTGTGCCTAAAAAAGAAATTTCAGTTTTAATAATGAATTGATTAATATTTTATTTCGAAAAAAAGATCCTCACTTGATGTATTTCAGGATTCCACATGTTGGGAGCTGATAGATCACAGACACTAGCTGATTGAATAATATTTCTAACTGGCAAAGATGGTGAAGATGATAAACTGTGTCTAGGACTGCCAACGCTAAAAGGTTTAGGACTCATAGTATCTCTTGGTGCATCTGAAGAAGGAGGTCTTCGTCTATTTGCATCTTGGGCTCTCATTGCCTCCTGATATCTTCGGTACCTTTCCTGTAAATTGATATGGAATCTAATATTGAATATACATTACCATCCGTGGTAAAAGGGGTTTATTTAGCGGTTAAGTTTCAATTTTTAAAAATATTTCTTTCGTAGATAGATGACAAATGTGGCATACCTGTAGTGTCGACATCTTGTCCGTACCAGGCGAAGCCGCATTTTCAATGGAATTTGTGTGCAAAGATTGTGTCGATCGAGTACCTTTCAATTGAGAATCTGGAATCGATGGTAATGGTCTTGTCGCGTTGATAGTGTTCCTTTTCAAACTTCCCGCTTTATCAATCGAGGGGAAGTTAGCAGCGCCTTGGTTTAATATCGTTTTTACCTAGACGCGAAACTTGAAATTTATTGCTTTCGCAAACCAATTATTTCCAAGCGTATTTACAAGTTTGCCACTTTAACTATTAGGCTATTTTAAGAAAAGCATACGTTAGAGGAAAATAAGCCAAATAATCTCTTGTGCTAAATAGTTTTCGTAGGTGTATGCAGTATGCATCAAGACAAAACAGTGAGTGTTGACGCATAGTGTTAAGCGTCTAAAATCAAATGAGTACGCTCTCATCACCTCTCTTTTAATATGCAGAGGGGATGGGGAATTCAGATACGCGTGAGAGCTCGTACCGGTACCATGAAAAGTCTAACGTCAGTTTTTCCTAATTTTCTGAAATAAAGTCAAATTAATGTCAACTGGAATCTAATTACGATTCATAAGAGTGAAAATGGTAAAATTGGGGTTTTCCGTTGGAAACCGATGCCATAAAGACTGATGATCTTTAAAGTGAGCAATAACTGTCTTAGAACAGTGAAAGTGATCGTCAGCATCTCGAAACATAGCAAATCAACTCTTTAATTCTGTGAGCAGTGACAATCTAGTGAGTGAACAACAATAATTTATCCTGGAGCATAAATTCACGTAAAATTCAAAAATTAACAAGTTTGTGTCAAAGTTACTTGACTGTGTGGTGACATCAAAAGCTGAGCACGCAGAACCTTACTGCTCACACACGTTAATTTACTACTTTGATTACAGCACTCACACACACTCAAGTCTCCATATGATATCAGAATAGTTCTGATAAGTTTACTCTCTCGATGATGCACCGCTCTCACTTGGTCTTAAATGGTACCACCTCTACTCACTTACGTGGTCTTATCTCTACTCGCTTGACTCACTGCTGCCTGGTGTGGACTCTCACACTCGTACATGCTATGCTTTGCAATTAAAATAGGCTGTGGCTACGTGTACCGAAATTTCGATACAAGTAGCCGAATTTTTTCGGTACAAATAAGGGAAGCTGGAAAAGGGGCTATTTGTACCAAATTTTCATTACGTATAGCTGGATTTTTTCGGTACGCGTAGACACTTCCATTAAAATAAGCAAACAAAAACACGATCATTCAAAGTCTATTTAATAGGTTTTCCTCAAATCTTAATCAAACTGGAGAAGAAAATTGCTGGAGTAAGAGCTCAAATTGAAAGTTTGACGAGGATCTTATCAAGCTTTCTGAAGATCCCCCCTGAAAACGTCACGCTAGCTGTCGCGAAAGGGCGCTATTTAATGTTATTGTATGTATGGAAGCAGCTACAAGAAAACAACTTACAGGTAGCGGAATTAGCTGACACAGAAAAGGCCGACAAGAAAAAGGTAAATTATTTTGCGGATAATGAATTTGTCAAACCTGAAGAAACATTCCTACTAGCTTTTGACACATTTAATGATATTCTTTAAGGTCTAAGAGCCTCGAGCTCAGTTCTACATTCTACTTCGTCAAGAGGTAATAGTTTCAATATATCACAATTAATAAAAAAATCACCTAAACTCCCGACAATAGAATTGTATAAATTTCCAGGTAATTATATTGAATGGCAAAATTTTGGAGATTTATTCGAAGCAATTGTAGAGAAATACATTGATTTGTCAAAAGCAGAAAAATTGCACCATTTAAAAGCAAATTTACTCGGTGAACCTTCTCAGTTGATTCGTCACTTTGCAATTACTTATTTAAACTATGATAGTGCTTGGAACATGTTAAAAAAGAGATACGAAAATAAGCGTGCTATTGTTACCTCGTATCTGCACTCTTTTATGTCTCTTCCTGCCATCGATAACGAGTCTGTTAAAGATTTAAAAGTCCTACGTGATACTTTAAATGAAGCTTCACAAGCATTAAAAAAAGAAAGACCAGTAGAATACTGGGATGATCTAATTGTTTATATAGCAGTAAATAAATTAAATAAAAACTTGCTATGTGAATGGGAGAGACATTTAGGAGATACAAGCGACTATCCTAAGTACTCTGATTTGGACACTTTTATTTCTATGCGAATAAGAACTTTAGAATCCTTTCAAATGAATCGAGAATTACAAAAAGAATTGCAAATAATTCTAACAATAAATCACGTCAATCTTCCAGTCAGATAAATAATAGCACTTCTCAATCTGTTATCTGTTGTCTGTGTAAAACGAATTATAACTTGTATCAATGCAGTTAATTTGAATAGCAAAGTGTTGAAAGACGAAGGGAAATTGCTCGCGAAAACAGATGTTTTTTTAATTGCTTAAGAATTGGACATATGCCATCAGGGTGGCCACTAGTTTTTAAATGTTTGTTTCCCGGCTTTCTCCCGGTAAATATTCGTGATTTCTCCTGGTAAATATTATGTTTCAAACAGTTTTGAAACAATAATTAATAATTAATAATTTCGAATTGAAAGCCTCCGAAATTTTAAAATATATATTAATAGAACAATTTTGGACAATTCAATTAGAAAAAGGAGTTGAATAATATTGTGTAATTTGTAAGTCGAAGCACTAAAAATTAAACAATTTTTGTTTAGTTGACGAATCACGAAATTGAATTATTTTATTTTTTCATTTGAAATTCTGAGGAATTGAAATTGTATTATTTATAATTAAAAGCGTTCAAAATAAATAATTGAGAATTAAAAACTTTTGAATTTGAATTATTTTAAATTCAAAGCAATTAAAATTTAACAATTTGAACTTTAAAACTAAACTGAATCTTTCAAAGTCAAAGCTTCGGAAATTGTAGAATTTTAAATTGTTATTACATAACAAAATTATAATTTAACATTAAAGCTGATAAGACAACATTTTCTAAAATGAAAAAATGAATTGAATTATTTTTAAAAAAACATTAAAAATAAATATTAATTTTAAATGGGAGACACTAAAAATGAAAAAATTTCTACTCTGAAAAAAATTTTAATTACCAAAAATTGTGATATTAACACTTTTTTATACTCAAACCCTTCAAAATTTCAATTATTTGGAGTGAATTCAAATCGTTAAAAAAATCAATAACTTTAAAATTTCTAATTATACTTTTAAAAATTCAACCAATTCAATTTTAATTGCAAAATGAAAACATATGATAGGGAAAAATAAAAAACCGAAATTATTCAGTTACTGATGTATCAATTTCAGATGGTTTAATTTATATCTTTTTTGATTTTAAACACAATTTTTAATCTTTTAATTTCAGATCTTCTTTTAGAATTATTATACATTCTTGAAATTTTCCAATCAAATATTTTTCAATTTGAAATGATTTATTTGTTTAAATCTTTAACTAAAAATCCGAAAATTTTAAGATATTACATTAAAATTCAAAAAATAACACAAAACAAGATTACTGTAATATAATTGCAATTTTTTAAATCGTACAATTTCAAGCTTTTCAATTCAATATTTCTTTATATTTACATTTCAAAGGAAGAAATTCAAAACTGACTATCACGGCTTTTAATGTGAAATTTTTAAATATTTAATTGCGAAATTGTCCGGACATTTTGAATTTTTGAGTACTAAAATATTGTGAAATTAAAAATTCCAATTCTATAAAAATTAATCTAAAAATTATTTTAAGAAAAAACTTTAATTTCAAGGTCTCAATGATTAAAGTGTTTAGAATTGCTCATTCAAAATCATAATTTTAAAGACGATAAATATATTATTAATAAGTATTATAATGTTGTATCAAGTGACATTCAAAACGACTGGATAGATTTTTTTACAAAAAATGTGATTTGTGTAAAAAAAAATCACACTCATTCAAAACTTACAAAACGCGCGAATTATGGAATGCGGGAAACCTCCCGGTGTGATATTTTTCTCCCGGTTTTCTCCCGGTTCTCCCGGGTGGGTGGCCACCCTGGCGACGTAACTGTAGAAGTAAAAGTATTTGCTTTCATTGTAAGAAAAAACACCATTCTCTACTTCATTCTGAGTAATCTCCTTTCAACGCTTCTGACACTGTTCAATCAGAAGAAAATAGTGCGAAGTCATCTATTAATTCAGTACGTGCGTTAACAAATCAGGATCCGACTCCTACAATCAACGCTTCTTCTAGTATTGTTTTTAATAATAGTACTGTTTCACACGCAAGTGTTCCAATTTTACCTGTTATTAAAACTGTTATTTTAGCCACAGCTAAAATTAATGTGCAAGCACCTAATGGTCGAAACTTACGTATTCGAGCGCTTTTAGATCAAGGATCTCAATCCACTCTGGTGAGTGAATGGATTGTGCAAATGTTAAATTTGAACAGGCATCCCGCTATGACTAAATGATGTGGTCCTTTCGGCATCTCATTAGGAACAGCAAAATCAAAAGTTGATTTATTTATCACTCCAATTTCAGGACGTAACGTCAGTGAAGGAGTCTTTCCGAAGCAGAGACAAGCATCTTCTTCGACAGATTTGGTCTTCAAATCTGTCGACGTTGAACAAGGTATCTGCGACTAACATGCTTGCTGTCTCGGTTCTACTCTACTCGTTTGGAATAGTTCAATGGACGAAGAACGAGGTTACGGCCCTTCATATCGCCAGGCGTAAGATCATGCATATGCATAAGAGCTTGCATATCAATTCGTCCGTTCTGCGATTATACATTTCACGCCGTCAAGGCGGACGCGGACTTCTGAATCTCCAATGTCTTCATAACTGAACTGTTCTGGGTACAGCTTACACCGTTGCAAATGGAGATCCTCTCCTATAAATGGTCAGGAAACACCAGATGATTCGCAAAGAAGCGTTCTTTACAAAGCCGCGGAGCATGCCAGGACGGTTTCATTTTCACATTAGTATACCGTGATCGCATTTTACGTCAAGAAGTTCCCAGTTATAGGTGCAGATCCTATCATGGACACACAAAGTACCTAGACAATATACTATCCAGGTATCCCACTGACGTGGGAACGATATATCTCTTTAGATCTAACGCGGCCCTAAAAGTGCTTTACTACCATATTTTTCGCTCTTACGGTGTTGGCCGTGACCCTGCCCTGCTGAACGCTCCGAGGGAGATAGAGTCTATTGTTCAAAACGAGAAGTGCCAAATTTTCTGGAACTACGATTTTCGGAGAGCAGTCTCCGTTGCATACTCAAGGCCTGACATCGTTCTCCAAGACTTCCAGAAACAAACGATATTCGTGATTGAATTCTCGGCTGCGGCCGACAGCAACTTCACTGCCAATGAGAAGGAAAAGGGGGAGAGATATCAAGATCTTAAAAGGGACCTGAAACGACTGTATCCAACATATTCGGTTGAAAAGTCGTCCTTTTGGGTTGAAAATTGATCTTTTCCTCAGTTTGAAAATTTAACTACATTTTGGTGAAACTGAAATTTAAAATTAGGATGTTCGATATCTGTAACAGTTGTTTTGGCTCAGAGACAAAAATGTAACATGATACTTGACCGTATCGAATTGCCAAGTGAATTTCCTTAGTCAGTCGCGTACTCTTAAAGAATGAGGTCCTGTTCTTTTTCAATCTCAAATGAAATGAAACATAAATTCTTATGGGCGATTACTTCTAAATGATGTTTTCCGTATACAGACAATTTAATTCATTTTCATAAAAAAGAATTAACCGCGAAGCTAAAGGTGTGACTTGGCAATTAAGAAAATTCAGAAGCTTCTTCAAAGATGAGTACTTCATACCAATTAATATTAAATTCTATGGTGAAATGCAATTTTTAAATTTAAAACTTCAAATTATGTTAAATTTGTAGTGGTATCATTGAAAATTGGACCACCTCGCTGTATAGGGTGGGATGGGACCATATGAACTCCTATCTAATACTACACTGCTGAAGGCTGGTGGCCTTCTCAGTATACAACACCAAACCAACTATGACTCTGTCGGTTCCAGTTCTGTCCCTAAAATCCCCCTCCATTAACCGAAGTTTGGTGGGACTGACATTATAATTTTACTCTCCACCCTGCGACGACGAGCTGCTTAATTTGGACATGATTTCGACTCGCAAAATACAATTCCCGCATAAAGGTGGTCATAAAGGATAATCAATAATACAAACAATAAAGTAGCCTCTGAATGGACTGAAACTTTGATTGACGAAAGGCATGCACCCGGTAAAGGTAAAGGTAAAGTTTCAGGCAATGAATGGAGCCTGGTTGTTTGGAATGCTACAGGGGTGGATGATCTCAAGGAAAGAGAATTACGAGAAACCATACACACAAGAAAGCTAGATATTGTATGTGTACCTGAAACAAAGAAAAAGAGGCACGACATTAGAAAGATCGAAAATGGGGATTTGAAAGGCGGACTTGAATTATGGATAGTAGGAATCAGAAGATTATTTATCATAGCGAGCTATAATGCCCCAGTTGATGGTGACTGCAGTGAAGTAAAACATGCCTTCTGGGGCACTTTATACGATACTATAAGTACTTGCGATCATGGTGAAAGAATAATTCTACTAGGAGATATGAATGGATGGGTTGGCGTCCAACGTCAGGGTACAGAAGGGGTGCTAGGTAATTTTGGGGGTCCAAGAAAAAATGATAACGGAAAAGATTAGTTAGCTTATGCTTAGAAAAGGGATTATTTATTACAAATACTTGGTTTTGGCATGAAATGATCCACATGTACACCTGTTGTGGAGGAGATAGTCACAGTATAAAATTGACTTCGTTTTTGAAGATGAAAGACTAAGAGAGCTAGTAAAAGATACAAGGGTCATGCGGGGTTCTGAATGCAATACTGATCATTACCTTCTAATCTCCAAAATGAACTTAGGTCAGGGATGGAGAAGAAAGAGGACCAAAAAGCGAAACAACGCGAATCAAGATTGAGAATCTACAGAAACCGAAAGTGCGAATAGAATTTCAAAATAGGATAAACGAACGTATAGATGAGGCAACTTGGAAGGGGCTAATAAATAGTAAAGATATAGAGGGCGCATCGACTATGATTCAGGATGGCATTGTTAGAAGTGCGACTGAAGTGTGGTAATGCGGATGTAGCAAGAATATCTTGGTGATGCGTGGCGGAATGATGAAATCCAAGCAGCCGTCCAAGAAAAGAAAGAAGCATATAAAAGGAATTTGAAAATCACAGGCCTTAGCGATGAGGAGAGAAAGAGACTTCGAAATGATTACGGACACAAAAAGAGGAAAGTAAAACTACTAGTCAAGCAAAGTAAAGATACATTTTTCAAGGAATCTGTATTATCATTAGAGAATAACAGAAATTTTTAACCTCTTTTTCGGACTAGATGGAGCTATGAATTAAAAATTATTTTAATTAATTTTTTCTGAATGGAGCGAAAGGAGAAGATCTTTTTTCAGACAAAAATTAATTAAAGTAAAGATAAAACCAAAACAGAAGAAGAGAAGAAAATGCAAAACGAATTTGAAGGAAGCAAGAAACTGTTTTATAAATGGGCGTTGATCAATATGACGGGAGGCAAAAGTACAGAGTTAGCCAGCATTAGAAATAGCACGGGTGAAATGCTATATGATACAGATGGGATACTGGACGCTTTGAGAGACTCTTTTAAGGAATTATTAGTAGGTGAAGCTGTAGGGCACCAGAACTGCGATATAGAACACAATATGTTAGAAACCCCAATTGAGAGAGTCTGTGCCTCTGAGATTAGGGATATAATTAAGAATTTAAAAAATGGTAAGGCTGCTGGTGTAGACAGTATGGAAAAGTGTATAAGAATCACCCTCTTCGACGAAGAAGGTTGTTGAGCGAACTGAATACAAGCATGAAGAACATGGGCCTCAAAATTAACGTAACTTAAATAAAAATTATGGTTTTTGAAAGAAAGGACGAGAAAAGAATATGCAACATTGTCTTAAATGATGAGATAGTAGAACAAGTTGATAAGTAAATATATCTTGGTAGTCTGTTCACAAATGACGGAAAGATTGATGGAGAGTTAGATAGGCGTATAAACGAGGGTATGAAGGTTATCCGTAGAGCAGGACCCATTATGAGAAGTAAAAATATATCAAGTAAAGCTAAAAGGGCAATACATAACTCTATATTTATACAGACTGTGCTGTACAATAGCGAGATCTGGACCTACCAAGTAAAGGATAAGAGTAAAATTAACGCGATTAAAATGAAATTCCTGCGCATGATGTGCGGTAAAACGCTGATGGACAAAGTGAGTAATGAGATAATCCTCAAAGAATGTGGTGTAGAGGAAACACTAGTTGAAATATTTGAAAGAAATTCGTTGAGATTGTTTGGGCATGTTGAGAGAATGTAAGATGAACGACTGAAGAAACAAGTGTATCAAGGTAAAGTAAATGGCAGTGTGCCCAGAGGCAGACCAAGGAAAGAATGGTTGGAATGTGTGAATGAGACCCTAATTTGAAGAGACATAAGAAGCCATACAAACACATGGACGTGAATGAAGCGAGAGAGGTATGCCAAGACGGGAAAGTGTGGCGACAAATAGCATATAAGAAATGGATGAAGAAGAGTGTCAGTGGAGTGAATGACGCCTGAAACAAAAGACCTTGGATACTCATGGGCCCAGGTGGGGAGCTGTACATGATGACTTTGTGAGGCTCTTCACTTGGGGTGATCACTAGAGAGATTGATCAGCAACCTGGTTTGGAGGAGTGTTGCTGAACGAACTTGTTGTTGAAATAAGCAAGACGGGAATTCTAGATCAATCTAAAAAAATCCATATCCCCTCCCCCACATTACTCCCTTCCTCGTCGAGTGAGTCATGCTTACCCCCCGAAAGGGATATGGCCTAATGGTATAATAATAATAACCAAATCCTTTAACAAATTGAAAAGATGACAACGGTATGGGAAACTAGTAAGCTGCATATCAAATCACACGAAATTCTGCCATATTCACTTTCCCAGAGTCACACAAATTCATATTTAATTTCGTATATCTGTCATTATTAAGGAAATTTAAAATTTCCCATGCCGTGTTTCTCTCGCTATTGCAACAAAAACATGTACGCAAGAAGGGGATTCAGTGAATACGGCAGACAGTTTTGTAACATCACAATATATTAATGGCATAGTATATACAATCAAATCTGTATACATATGTATCATGTGTAAAACCTTCGATTTAATTTAAAAGTTGAATGATTCCTAGAGTATAATTACATTTGTTCTTTAATTACATGATATGGTGGTCTCGGTGTGAAATTTTTTTCTTTTCATCAAAGAATATTTTATATTTTTTGTATATTGTATTTTTGTGGCTATTAGTAAAGCTGTGGTATAAATACGCAAACAGTGGGAACGTCACTCGCTAGATGCACTATTAAAATTTTGCTGTTCGTATGGGCTATCTTTGATCCAAATTGAATTTCTTTAAATTTTGTAATGCAGCATAGTCTCGTCGTCACCCTCGTGAAATATGAACGTTATATTTAACACCCATGAATGAAAATTAGTTAAAATTTATGACAAAATCTCTTTTTCTCAAGAAATGTAGGCTACTAGTACAGATTGCCCTTTCATAGGAGGTTTGAAACAACTTAATACTTAGGGGAGCAACGCGACAAAATAATGGCCTTTAGAGTTTAAATATTAGGATCAATCTTCATTTTTAACCTAGACGCTAATTGAAAACTTCATATCGCAGCTTAATAAGAGCATATAATTTTCTAATGCTGATTGCACTGCCATCCATCTTTTGAAGTCGAAAGAGCATAATTCGTGCCCTATTATTTATAAATTAACTTTATGGTTGCTATTATTTTGTGTACGTTGCAGACCCTTAAAGATAATCTCAAGCAGAATAATATTAACCCTGTCGAAAGTTTAGAATACACAAATTTGCATCCGACCAAATTAGTTTTATTCTCAGCTGATTCAAGACAGAACGAAATATTCCTATCCGACTGAATCCGAACTAAACTGAAGTTGATCAAGGATTATTCATCCGAGGTTGGCTGAGAGTCTTAAGATATTTACCCATAGTTACCATAAATTATTGAAAACTACTGGATTTTTTTCTAAATTTTCGGTAATTCATAATAACTTTTTTTTAATTGAAAGGTTATTTCGGATTCGTTTCACATTTATTTGCATTAGGGGCATGGATTGGTTTCGGACTGCATTTGTTGTAGATTCGCGGATTGAGAAGGAATGAAATTTTCTCGAAGTGAGCTTTGGAATAATTCGGATTAGACGTTGGATTGAGAACGATTGAAACTTGTTTCAAATATTGGTATCGGATTGAACTTCAAGAACTGATTACAAGCTAATCAAGCAAATTCATTATATGTACAAAATAAATAAATATTATGAAATATTCAAAAGACGATGAATAAACCATTTTGGATGGGGACATTCATAAAACAATAATCTAAAGGGTTCAGACCACTGCACACCCTACCTGAGTGTTTCTACGATTTCGTCTAGGTGGTGGAACAGGCGGTGGATTCATCATATTCTCTCCCTTTGGTGGAAGTGGGGGTTTTACTTTACCCGCGATATCCGTTACGAGTTTTCGTCGGCTGTGTGTTTTTCTTTTAGGATGCTTGTGATTCATCTCATCACAAGCATCACAGTAGTTTTCTTTGCAGAAGTCGCATCTAATTGATACATTGTCAGTACCACATAAGGCACATTTCCCAAATATGGTGGTACCGGAAGTGTTGCCCTTGTTGTTTTTCTTTGGGGTGGCATTATTGCTCTGCGGCCGGGGTGGAAATTCAATAACTTCGTAGTCAGGATCTCCACAGTCTCCGGATAGAGACGGCGGCGGAATTTTTGGTGGTGGTGGAGGCGCGTTTGATGATTGGTCTGTGTCTCGCTTTTGTTGTGCCTGAAATTAATGTTTTTACTACTGTTATATATGACGAACTTGTTATGAGGAAAACATATATCGTTAAAATTATGTTTTAAAGGGTCTTCATAACTGTGAACGCAGGTAAAAGTGACGTCTAACAGTAAAAAATAGGTTTATTATTATTACTTAATTATTAATTAATTATTGTCGCAAGATATGGCACCTCCTCCCTAGTCGATTGTATATAAAATTGTAATAAAATTGTAATAAAAATTTGTTGTTCATGTTTGCTTTTTTAATTGAAAAAATTATTAAAAATTATTATTACATATATATATATATATATATATATATATATATCGATTTTTTTCGTTTTGTTTGTTTTTTATTTTATTTTTTCGTTTTTTTTCGGTTTCGATTCCTTTGAAATCGAACTGAAGGGCCTATGACAAAACCACCGAACGCGTCCTCGGGTTGCGGATAGAGGTTCCCTGTAACAAGGGTTTCTGCAGAATATGGTTACAATAATTAATAAGCAGTCGCGAAAAATTGTCCAGGGATGGTTCCGAAGGAATATACTCTAAGCGGAGACGTAACAACCGTGCCACAGCAGGCGACCTCTCAGAGTATGCAGCCTTATCCTTGCACGAGGGACTCTACAAGGACGGACGAACCGTTTCCCTAGCTGCTCGTGGGAACAACAATAACAATAACAAACCACAAAAAGGTTGCAGATGCGGTTCAAAATGATCGAACGCGCAGAGCACCCGACAATGGGTTGGTAAGCAGTGCTGATCACCCTAGTGTTCGGGGTGCTGAAAATAATTTAGATGGAAACACGACGACGAAACGGCGAAACGCCTACATTGAGTGGACGAGTCATCTCAAGGATGACTTGCTGGACTGCTACGATGCCAGCATTATCCCTGTTTTCGGAGGCTTTATGGCGTGTATGAAACACCCCGAAATACCCAGAGCTTCAGCACGTTCCGATTCAATCATTGCGAAATCAACGTGCCTACCTCTGGAAAAATGGATATGTACGACGAGCGCTTCCTTAACCACTGCTTGAACACGCTGCAGACAATGATGAGGAAGCGACATTAAGACCAACCGCGGAAAGCAGGCACCTTTTGAGAGATGATCACTATTTCAGGACAAGGAGGAACATTAACATGCAGGTTCCTCCTAAGCCCCAAGATCGGGCTGAAATGGATGCCTCCTTTCGTGAAGATATCTCGCAGGAGTCCGACCATTGGACCATCAATTGCTTAGTTTATGGTGCTGCGAGAGCTTTGGCTGATTCAAATCGAAGGCCAAAACCGACGATGGATCAAAAGACCAAAAGACGCTTGCATCAACTGAACAAGACCGTTCACGGAAAGGGTTCGAAAGTTCGCTCAAGAACTGAGGATCTACAATCACGCACTGAACAAGTCAAAACTGCTGAAAATCAAGCAGCATATTGTTGACAAAAAACGGCTGTTATCTGACACAAGGATAAGAATACAGAAGAGGTAGAGATGGATCAAGGAAAGTCAACAGTTTTTCGCTGACCCATTGCGCCTCTTCAGCGTTCTTCCTGTTTCTGTCAAAATTCCACCTAAGCCCAACGAGGTAGAGACTTTTTGGAGAGAGGTATACAAGATCCCGAAAACACTGGAGTAGAAAGAAGATACTGACAATATCATCCGCTTCAAGGAATTTTGCGACAACCATGATACCATGAGCCCTTTGCTCTTTTGCGTCACACTTCTGCCTCTATCTCTCGCACAACGAAATTCTCCTAGATACCGCTGGGGCGACATTAATAATCGCGAGCATAAGGTCACTCATGTATTTTATATGGATGACCTGAAGATCTATGCTTCTGGTAAAAGCAAACCTCAGAGTGCTTTAAATATCGTCAAGAAGTACACAGAAGAGATTAGTATGGACTTTGGATCGGACAAGTGTGCCAAGATTCATCTGAAAAAGGAACGATTATTGACGTTCTCAATGACCCTGAGCTTTTGGATATAAGTGTTATTAGACATTTTGATGATGGAGAGACCTATACGAGTACATACCTTTGCGTGCCTCAAAGCCGCGTGCGACTAGCATGCTTGCCGTCCTGGTTCTACTCTACTCGTTTGAGGTGGTTCAATAGACAAAGAACGAGCTTAAGGCCCTTGATATCGCCGCACGTAAGATCATGCATATAAATTAGAGCTTGCATATCAATTCGTCCGTCCCGCGATTATACATCTCACGCCGTCAAGGCGGACGCGGACTTCTGAATCTCCAATGTCTTTATTAACGAATTGTTCTAAGTACAGCTTACATCGTTGCAAATGGCAGAGATCCTCTCCTAAAAATGGTCAGGAAACACGAGATGATTAGCAAAGGAGCGTTCCTTGACAAACCGCAGGGCAGGCGGCCGAGACCCTTGTCCTGAATTTTAACATCAGAAGTGAGGAAATTGCATTCTCCATCTAGATGCTTCACTTCTAAAAGCCGAAGTAAAGTAAGCAGAGGTAGAAAATGTCCGCCAACATCTACTCAACAGGAGAATGCAGGAAACTTTCACATAAATGTAAAAAACAGTCCTTGTCGAAGGAGCAAACTTTTGCTTTCCTCAAATCATCAGGGCTTAATTCAGGTACAGAGGGTTTTATTTTCGCATGCCAGGACGGTGTCATTTCCAATTTAGCATTCTGTGAGCGCATTTTATGTCAAGAAGTTCCCAGTGATAGGTGCAGAGCGTGCGATGCACACGCCGAGTACCTAGGACACATACTATCAGGGTGTCCAACCCACGCGGGAACGACGTATATCTACAGACATAATGCGGCCCTAAGAGTGCTTTATTACCATCTTTGTCGCTCTTACCGTGTTGGCCGCGACCCTGCCCTGCCGAACGCTCCAAGGGAGATAGAGTCGATTGTGCGAAACGAGAAGTGCCAAATTTTTTGGAACTACGATTTTCGGGCAGCAGTCTCCGTTGCGCACTCGAGGCCTGACATTGTTGTCCAAGACTTCGAGAAACGAACTATATTCGTGATCGAATTCTCGGCTCCGTCCGAATACAACATCACTACAAAGGAGAAAGAAAAAGAGGAGAGGTATCAAGACTTTAAAAGAGAGCTACAACGACTGTACCCAAAATATTCGGTACAAGTAATTGTCCTTGTGATAGGTGCTCTCGGAGGTGCGAAACTATCACTGGTTCGTAACCTTAAAGCCATACCCGCGTGCCGAAAATATGCCAAGGCACTTGCGAGATGGATGCAGAAAGCTGTCATCCTGGGGTCGCTTCGTGTCCTCAAGACACACGAGGGTTTCGCCGGCCTATCGTTGTGATTTTGTCGTTGCCTGTGACCACCCAGCTCACGGTTGTGAGACGTGGCCATAGGTGTGATTTACCGCGGTGCTACTGGGGGCTATTGACATTTTTTTGGATGGCAGTTGCTCTTAGTGGGACCCTGCGGTGGTTGTTTAACTTTTTTTTTAAATTATATATATATATATATATATATATATATATATATATATATGTGTGTATTAAAGTTGAATTTTATTAAAAATTATAACTAAATCAGATTATTATTTTGTTTTTCTTAGCTTTTTTAATTTTTTAAATTATTAAAAGTATATATATATATATACTGTACCAATACCCAGTGAGGCATAGAGCGTGCTACACGTAGCCGTGTTGACGGATTCGAGATGGCCATTGGTCGCCATCTGTCTGCACCGGGATTCTGGAATTGTAGAATATCAAACTGCAGTAGCATAAATAAACTGCATATAGCATTCGTATTTTTGATCTCTACCAATGTGGCGATTACCCTGCGTGAAACTAGAATGAGGCATGACTAACATCAGTTCGATATGCTTCTGTCAGAATTTCTCTGTACGTAATGCAGTATCGGACATCAGTAGGGTGACCAAAAAAATCTAATTTCTTTTATCACGTACTCATCCATTTTTTTCCATGTTGTGAACATGTAATCACATAATTTTTTAAATTAAAAAAGTATATATTAAAACTTTTAATCAAAGATAATTTGCGTATACAAAATCGAGGTGCTGACAGAAAAATTCACCTTAATTAGACCAGGAATCTTACCCTTAAACGTGAGAATCTACCTTTTACAGGAGCTGAATTATCATATTGAGCTTTTGTGCGTATTGAGCTTTTGTACGAACACAGAATTTGTTCACTTTCCTATCTTTTGTTAAGTCATTTGAGTCCTAAAAGATAAAAAAAATATCGCACAAAATCGTTTCGGGCATGTTTAAGGCCCGAGGTCAAATTTTATGAATTTTCAAATTCAAAAACAAAACAGAACACATCAACCGATCTACAGTTTTTTAATCGTTTATTGCACTTTATCGACAAGTACTTAACATGCAGTCAAATTAGATGAAAAAATTATATTTGGTGGATTCCAAAATATCAGTACTGAATTTATGGGTATTAAAAAGAAAAGAAAAGTTGTAACTTTTTTCAACTTTCTTGTTAGTACTTACGTAGAGGGATATGGAAATTACCCCCAGCCAAGCCCCATTCAACTCATAGTTTACAAAATAGAAAGGATGCTACACGTTTCTTATTGAAATTGGGTTTCAGTTAAATTGTTCCAATTTGATATATGTTGTAATACTACAAAATATATCAAATTGGGCCAATTTAACCGAAACCAAATTTCAATAAGGAACGTGCGAGGTCTTTGTTGAATGATTTTTCGTGTTTATCTCGCAAACTTAATTGTTGTAAAAACAATTGCAATCTGATTTTTATTGTTAGCGGGAAAAATGTGAAATTGTAATGCTTCTTCTATGAAACCAATTGTTCCATGCCATTGTAGCACTAGTAATTAATTATTATCCTTTATTCTGCACTTATCCCTTTTTGATAATGTCGTGGCTACGCGTACCGAAATTTGAGGTACGAATTAGCTGGATTTTTTCGGTACGAATTCCAGGGGGAAGGGACTGTTTGCACCGAAATTTTGGTATGAGTAGCCGGATTTTCGCGGTACAATTAGACACGTCATTTTAATAAATGATCAAGTCGTCTCTTATTATGACAGTCTTCACTTTGTTTTCTTCCCTATCGATCAAAGAGCGAAAAGGCTGAGGCATGGGTTCTTGGTCCGTGAATATTTATCGTATGATTGTAAATAGCAAACACAATGAGTATTTCAATTATTATTTCGTTTAATGAAAATAATGCACAATACTGTGATTGAAAATAATAAAGGTAAATAGCACTATAGCCTTACTTTTATTCAAAAAAGAAGTTGATCTAGTAAGTGAAAAAATATATAATTTCGAGTGGTTTACCACCAGGTATTGAATTCTGGCTTACCTATTTCTGAATTCTTTTGAATACTCTTCAATTTTAAAAAGTAATAAATGAAATAAATTCAGCTTTATGCGGCTGAATTGGAGTATCCTAAATTCCTATAATGCTATGCATTTCTTTGTATTTATTTCCTTTAATGCTTTAAATTTTTGAATTCAAATGTATATCAAAATTGCTAATTGTTAACCCCTCGATTTAGATTGCATAGAAAACAGCGCGATTCAGTGCTTACTGAATTCAGGTATACACCTATTTAAGAATTCTTTAGAATTCCTTTCATGGAATGATTTTGAATAACTTTGAAATCTTTAGAATTGTTTTTAATTCTTTCAAATTCCTGGAATTCTGTTGAATTCCTAGAATTCTTGGAATTTTTTCAATTCCTTGCATTTTTTGAAATTCCTTTAAAGTTTTTTGGGTTGGACAGAATTACGATTCTTTTGAATTCTTTCAAATTCCCTTAAATTTTTTCGAATTCCCTTCAATTAATTTCAATAAATGAAATAAATTCAGCTGTATGCGAGTGAATTTCAGAATCTTAAGGACACAAAATAATTTATTAAAACTCTGCACAAAACTAAAATAAATTTTTTAAGGTCCTACACAACTAAATCCATACTATAAAACTGTACACGAAGTTATAAATTAAATTTTGCGAATTTAAATAAGCTCTGCACAGTAAAATTTTGGACGAGAATAGCTAACACGACACAAGCAAATTTAATATTTTTTTATTATTTCAGTTTTAAAAACTCCACACCAATAAATGCTACACCGCAAAACTCTAAATACCTCGCTATTTGCAATAATGCACAACACAATTCACACAATAAAAATAATTGAAAAAGCATTATTGCCTGTATAGTTTTGCTGTGCAGAATCAATTTGTGCAGAGTAATCTCGTGCAGAATTTTATGCTTAGTTTATTGTTGAGTTTAAATTTAATATATTTAATTTGTTAAATAAGTATGAATCTGTAGAGTCCCTGCGTGTAGAATTCTACAGTGTAGAGTTTAATTATAAAGAAGGTTAAGAAAGAACCTGCGATAAACGTAGTATGTATACCATTAAGCCATTTCCCTTTCAGGGTAGGCGTGACACTACCCGATTCGGGTAGTGTTTCTAGGTGGATAGTTTTCTTGTAGTTATAAATAACTACAAGTTTGGGCTCACCACACCCATAATATGCCAACAGCACTCAGTATTCTCGAATGGTCACCCATCCAAGTACTAACTGCGCCCCACGCTGCTTAACTTCAGTGATCTGACGAGAACTGGTTTTTTCAGCGTGGCATGGCCGTTGGCCGTAGTGATGTTACATAATATGTGTAAAGTTGTGTGATTTTACACACTTTTGTGTCAAATCACTACATTTTGCCATATGTTTATCATAGTATTCTTACGTAGATAATCGAGTGTCCTTCTTTTACCTTCGATAAATATAGTGAAATTACACATTTGAGTTCCTGAACTCCCTTTGTACTTTCATTGTACAAGTGTGTACCTTGAAAGTACCTAGATAGTTATACCTTGCATACCCATATCATTTTTAATTTAGAAATAAAGATCCTTTTTGCCACAAATTGGATAAGTACAATGCTGTCAGACTGTGAGGTCACAAGCTCTCAAATATTAGTTGCAAGTACAGAGTAGGCATATGTCCCCTATATTACTTAGAATTCTTCTGAATTCACATCAATTTCTGAATTATTTGAACGCTTGAATTCAAGTGTTTATAAAAATTCCTAATGGTTGACCCCTCGATGTCCATTGTTTATAAAAATGCGAGAGGGTTTCCTTCTACGAAATTCTGATTCTGAATTTTATAAAATAAAATAAAATATCATTACACCACAGGTTAATGTGATGCGTAGTTCACTGTTCCTTAAAACGCTTTGGCGAAGCTCAGTAATTTTGTTCGATGATAGCATCGAGCTTTCTTGTGTCTGATCCAAAAATAGTGACTCTCTTACTCTTCCTGTTCCCTTCCACTTTCGCACATCACGAAAAAGTCTATTCTTAACTTATACACAATCTAACTTATCATTATATTTTCATACAATTGAAGAAATTATGAGTAGAAGAAAGCTGCAATTAGTTTACATGCATCAAAAGTCGTGACGGTCATTGAAATTGTTAATAAAGCAGTCAACTGTTTGCAGCGATTCAGTTCACTTAAAAAATTGGTTCATTTTGGTCAAAATTATAAATTGAATAAATCCTAAAAAATTGCATCGGTAAACTTTCTCTGAATAAAATAGGGCATGCATTTGTTAAAAGGTATCTATTTTTTTTTGTAATTTTGATAGAAATTATTTGTATAAATTATATGTGACCGTCCGCGAAGAAAGGGACCTAATGTAAGCTAGCATTTGAGTAGTGAGGATGCGTCTATGAAAAGCACCCCCTCCACTTACCACTACACTTTTAGGCACGAGCCAGTTTAGCTCACGGACACGTCGCGTACAGCTGTAGTGGTCAGTGGTGGGGCTGGCTTTCGTAGGCCTCTCGTTCGGTCTCCGCGTACGCTTATCATGCCTATGTTTGTAGCTTAAAAACAAAAAAAGTAATTAACTTAAACAATTTCTGATTATTGGAAATGAAAGAGTGACTCAGAAACTATCGATTGGCATAAGAAAATGAAAATCGATTTTTTCCGCATTAGGTCCCTTTCTTCGCGGACGGTCACATATACATATACATATGACATTTGGTTTACACTAAATAGTCAGCAATTTTGCACGCGCTTGTATGGATTCATTTTTTAAAATTTACATTTATGGACTTTCTAGTAACTTAAATTGTTAAAAAATGGAATTTCCAAAATCGTAAAAAAATTGTAGTTCATGCGGGAAAAAGTGTATTGTTGAATCTATTACACATTTTTCCTAGAATTTAGTCAACCTTATTATCTGAAGTAGTTGAGTTAACAATTAATGTACCTAGCAGAAGTTATCATATGAAACTCTAAGACTGTTAGTACTAAAGTATTGTTTAAAAAAATCTTCTTTTGCTTCCACATTCTAGAGATAGCCAAAAATTACCAAATGCGACATACTTCTTGTTATATAGTTAGTTTGGAGCAAGTGGATTTATATCTGAATAGCGTATAAAATCGACTTTTTGGTTATTGCCTTGGATTGATAGCAATTTTGTTGACTATTTTCCCATGATATGTGTACTGTACGATAACTGGAATGTATTTGCAATATATTACAATAATAATTATTTGAAGAAGGTTGACATTAAAATAATTTTTCATTTACTTTCAATTGCACGAATATATCTAAATGTGACATATTGCTTTGGACTTATAAATTAATTTTTAGTATCGAAATTAACTACAAATTTTTTGTGTATCCCTAAATTTATGACTGTAAATTAAAAAATCTTTTAAGGAATTCCTCACTATACAGACAGACATATATAGTTATAGTGGAAAACACTTTCAGATAATTTAGGCCAGGCATGCCCAACTCGGGGAAATTCCCTGTGAGAACACATGTTCCGCGTCCCTACTCTTTCTCCTAGAGAGCGAGAGATGTGGTAGACGCATACGTGCGCTTCTACCACGCGCATGCGTCTGCCACATCTCTCGCTCTCTAGGTCTAGGAGAAAGAGTAGGGACGCGGAACATGTGTTCTCACAGGGAATTTCCCCGAGTTGGGCATGCCTGATTTAGATACGTCAATTACAAAGTATAACATTCAAAATTATAAATTTTTGAATCTCAATCATAAAAAAAGATTGTGTAATGTGGACTTCTCCAGGAAAAAAAAATGTTTAATTATTAGTTTCGAGACTAAATTTTAGTTTATGCAATAGTGAATACATTTAAAAAAAATCAATTAAGAGTTTAGAAATATGTTCAAAAAAAATAAATATTAAGGAATGTTATAGTTATTCGTATTAAATCATAAAACCATTTTGATAAAAGATTTATAGCTGTAATACCAGTAAATTTGTAAAGGGTGAAAAATGTCCTTGACTCCACTGAAAATTTTTTTCGTCGGACAAACGCGGGGGTTTGAAAATTTGAAAAAGGTCACTTTCAAAAGAAGAGGACTACAATACACAAAGCACATTTCACGGGACTTAGCAATAAAATTGTCTGTAAATACGATCATAAAGTCCCTCGCCTCTCGGGCCGAGTTCGGTACCTAAATCCTAAATTTTAAACTTCCCCAGAACCTTTAAATTTTTCGAGGGCAACTTTCAGATCCTTCCTGGTCAAGTCATTTTCTGCTCATATTGTGCAATTTTGAAAAATTAATTTTCCAAAGGAACTAGTTATGATTTTATTTCCAAAGATAATGAAGCTTTTCGTGCTAAATTCAAAGTGAGTAAAATTAATACCAGTGAGTAAAATTAAGACTTATCTTAATTTTACTCCCTGTGAATTTAGCACAAAAAGCTTCATTATCTTTGAAAATAAAATCATATAACGAAATTTAAAAAAAATTAATTTTCAAAAAATCAAGACCCTAGTCTTAATTTTAATCACTTTAAATTTAGCACAAAAAACTTCATTATCTTTGGAAATAAAATCATAACGAGCTCTTTTGGAAAATTATTTTTGAGTAAAATGTATGAGAAAAATGTGTGAGTAAAATAGGGACTAGACTTAATTTTACTCATTTTGAATTTGGCACAAAAAGCTTTATCATCTTTGAAAATGAACTCATAACGAGTTTTTTGGAACCTTTAAATTTTTCAAGAGCTACTTTCATATCCTTCCTGGTTAAGTCATTTTCTGCCCATATCGTAGATGTAGAATTTAAAAAAATTAATTTTCCAAAAGAACTCGTTATGATTCTATTAGTCTTAATTTTACTCACTTTTAATTTAGCGCGAAAAGCTTCATTATCTTTGGAGATTAAATTATTACGAGTTTTGTTCATTTTAAAATTAATTTTTAATTAATTAAGACCCTAGTCTTAATTTTACTGATTTCAAATTTAGCAGGAAAAGTCCATATTGTAGAATTTTGAAAAATTAATTTTCCAAAAGAACTCGTTATGATTTTATTTCCAAAGATAATGAAGCTTTTCGTGGTAAATCTAAAATAAGCCAAATTAAGACTAGAATTAATTTTACTCACTTTGAGTATAGCACGAAAAGCTTCATTATCTTTGGAAATAAAATCATAACGAGTTTTTTGAAAAAATTAATTTTCAATTGATTAGGACCCTAGTCTTAATTTCACTCACTTTAAATTCAGCACAAAAAGCTTCATTATTTCTGAAAATGAACTCATAACGAGTTTTTTTT
>CAKNYM010041141.1:0-24322 GCA_932195095.1 Andricus curvator
CACACATGCTTCATACCTTGCTGTCACTTTATTGGGAGTTGATTTTTTAGAATATAAAAATTAATTTAGTCTATAGCTTATAAGTAAATTACATCACATGGTTCTCTCTTGCACATACTTCACTCATATTATTATTTATCCTTTCTTTTCTTCATCATAAGAAGGTGTTTCGTGGACTTTCTTGAAACAGCTTCTTCTGTATTTAAAACCCATTGACGTTTATGTTTAAACCAATGAGGTGATGTGATAAATGTTAGTTTGAATAGAAAAACTTCGTTTCTGTTGTAATAAACATTCACCTAACTCCTCCAAATTGTCATATCAGCTCTCGTTCCAGCACTTATTTGGATGCTTCTTTGTCTTGGTTGGATTTATACTTTTTCTATGGTATATTCATCATTTTTATTGTTACGTATGATATAATAAGAGTAAAATATTTTTAAAAAATGAGTTCCTTCTCCTTTTTCTTTCGTAGAAAGCAATATATGCATTTGTATTCATAAATCAGAATTCTCCACTATACATATACGTATTACCATCTCTGCTATTAATCTTCCTTACATATCCTGAACATTTTCAAATATGAATATTATTTCATTGATCATACAATTTTCACTGAAAAGCCATTATCGAACAAACCACTATTCTTTTAATATATACATTAATTCAACTGTCTTTCAGTAGTGTCCATTCAGCAAGCTCTTCCAATAAACCGAACACACATTGAATAATTATGCATTATTATATATCCTCAGATTATTATTATTATGAAACTACATGTAGAATGTTTTTGAAACTTTTTCTAGAAAAGCTGCTTAGACAAATTTGGCACTTACAATTGCGCAATATTATTTTGTGACCATCTGTGGAATGGTCTTGATGTCAGTAAAGTAGAGATGCACCTTCCTTTTGGAAAAGTGACTCAGTAACCCTCTTGTATTAGTGGTCCAATATCTTGCATCTAAATACATAGATTTGGCTCAGTAGCCCTCTCGTGAAAAAGTGGTTCTGTCTCCCTGGTTCAGTACCTCTCTTGTATCAATGTTGGTAAGGTAGGAATTCAGGATGATGTTATCAAAATATTTCAGAAACTTAGCACGGACATGAACCACTTTAACTGTAAAATGTTCTCTAATAATATATCTCAAAGTTCTAGAAGTTTTTCTAGACTGCAGAATGGTTTTCACGAATTATTTGCACACTAAATAAAGACAGGAATTTTTAGTTGAATATGTTATCTATAAGGAAGCAATAAATCATCCTTGTTTTTCTTGCAATAACTATATGACGCTGTATAAATTGTCAGGACAATGCAAAATATAACCTTAAAAGTATCTACGCGACATTCTTTAGATAAGAAATAACCTTGAAGCTGTATGAATTCAGAATTGCGCAATATTATTCTTTGATGTCATCAGGACCCTCTTAGAATATATATCCAGAGTCCGTCTTGTAAAAGTGGCTCAAAAATGAGATCCAAAGTCCGTCTTTTAATGCGTATCCAGACCCCATCTTACTTTTTGCTTCAGAATCCAGCTTTACCCATCTGATTTATGATTGAAAATTTTGAAATATTTGATTATATTTATTTTGTATTTAGCTTGTTTTTTATACATTTATTTTTAATTTTCAACGTGTATTAGGCAAAACTGGCCTTTCCAAATAAGTGAGTAAGCCTGGAATAAAATGCATTCTGTATTATCTCTCTTTCGAGCTTCGAAATTGTTTGCAGTATCTTATTTCATGTAACACGTCGAGAGGTTGACGGACCTAGCATATGACAAAAGAATGATTATTTATCAAACGTTGTGGGTTGACTATGGAATCAAACTTTTATGAGCAGTAAAAACAAGTGATCTCTAGAGAACGAAAACAGGGACTAATGAAATTTATGCAGACACGGTCAGTGCATCAAATGTTTTCTAAAATCAAAACGTTTAAACACATCTGAACATTATCTCGAGTCCTCGCTCGCTACTCGATACTAGAATAAAGCAATAAGAATCCCGAGCATATGACCTTACTCGAAGAAATGCTTTATTCCTTTAGATACTCTTTTACCTATATTATTCGATTGGCTTGAAATATTTTTTAATTTTAATTTTTTTTATCTTCCTCTTTATCCTTGAGTTCTAGAAGATTCTACATTATAATCAACACGTTGGGATATAATTTTTTGCAACGCAAAATGTAATGTGTCATTGAAAATAACCTTGAACTTGTTTACGAAAAATGGCGCAGTATAGTTTGATGATGTCATCAGGAATATTCTAGAAACTAAGCACATAGCTCTTTTTATAGACGCTTACCCCCTCTACCATTTTTCTGGAGACTTTTGCACAATGTTGCCAGATATTGCATCATATGATGCAACAAAGTTCTGGAAGATTCTACATTATAATCGACACGTTTGGAATATAATTTTTTTTGCAACGCAAAATGCAATGTGTCATTAGAATAACCTTGAACTTGTTTACGAAAATTCTTTCCAGAAATTTCGCAGTATAAGTTGATGATGTTATTAAGAATATTCTAGAAACTAAGCACTACAGCTGTAGAATATCGGTAAGGTAGGTTTTTATGGTTTCTGATAGTAAATATATCTACCTCTTTATTTCAAAGTTCTAAAACGATTCAACATTGTAGAAAAAAATTTGACCGCAGAATTAAATTATTTAGCTGGAAAGCAATAAATCATCCTTGATTTCTATAAAACTATATTATACAGTAGCTTTAGTGGATGTTTGAAAATTTCAAAATATTTGCTTTGTATTTAAGTTATTTTCTTATAAATTTAAATCTTCAACGTGTAATAGGCAAAACTGCCCTTCCTAAATAAGAGATGAAAAAGATGATGAAATACGAGCATATATCTGTGAATAAAAAAGTTATGTGACCTCATATCATGTGTCGTTAAGAAGCGATAAGTCTCGGACAGTGCACTCTTAATATATATATAAGTTAAAGCACATGTGAAAAAGCTTGGAATAAAATGCACGCTGTATTATCTCTCTTGAGTCTCGAAATTGTTTTGCAGTATCTTATTTCATGTAACACATCGAGAGGTTGACTGGACCTAGCATATGGCAAAAGAATGAATATCAAACTGTGCGGGTCGACTAAGAAAGCGAACTTTTGCGAGCAGTAAAAAGAACTGATCTCTAGAGAACGAAAGCAGAGTCTAATGAAATGTGTGCAGCTTGAGACTGCCGATGCATAAATGCTGCTTCTGAAATCAAAACGTCTAAAACAAGTCTGGACGTTATCTCTCTAGTCCTCGCTCGCTACTCGATGCCGGAATGAAGCGATAAGAATTCTGAACATATGACCTACCATAAGAAATGCTTTATTCCTGTAGACAATCTCTTAACTATATTATTCAAATATTTTTTTATTTTAATTTTAATTGTATCTTCCTCTTTATCTTTAAAAATTCTAGAAGATTCTACATTATAATCGACACGTTTGGGATAAAATTCTTTTTTGCAACGCAAAATATAACCTTGAAAGTATTTACGCGAAAAATGCTTGAGATAAGAAATAACCTTGAACCTGTTGTTGCATGAATTCAGAATTGTGCAATATTATTCTATGATATCATCAGGACCCTCCGAGAATACATATCCAAACTCCATCTTATAAAAGTGGCTTAGAACCCGTCTTGTAAAAGTGGCTTAGAAACCGTGGCTTAGAACCCGCCTTGTAACGCGTCCGTCTTAGTTTTTGAGTTAGAAACGCGATAAATCATTCTTGTTTTTCTTGCAATAACTATATTACGCAGTAGAAATTGCCAGGACAAAGCAAAAATGTAACCTTGAAAGTATTTACACGACAAATTCTTGAGATAAGAAATAACCTTGAACCTGTTGTTACATGAATTTAGCTGGCACAATTGCGCAATATTACTGTGACGTCATCATCAAGGAATGTTGAATGTTCTCGATGCCGGTAAAGTAGGTCCAGTACCCCTCTTGTATCAATGTCGGTAAGGTAGGAATGCGTGATGACGTCATCAGGACCCGCGAGAATGTTCTAGAAGCTTAGCACGGACATGAACCACTTTCAAGAAAAATTTAGCACGGACACGAACCACTACAGCTAGAATCTTCTCGATGTCGGTAAGGTAGGAATCTTGCGTTAGAAACCCCCCTATATATCTACTTTACACCTATTTATTTCTACACGAACTGTTGGCATGACATTTGGAATTACACTTAAAATTTCTTTATAAGCATTTACATTTTTTATCAATGCAATATCAATTGCAATTAAAATAGATAAATTCCTGCCTTGATCCAGAATCCAAACTACAGTACAATGTCTCTAAAATACCATTTTGCATACTAAATCTATAAGAAGATATTTTGTTTCATATTTAAATGGAGTCCGAGTTTACGGCATTCCTAGGACTACGATGGCCTCAGAATTTGGCTCGTAACATTTTCGGATTTTTTTGGTTAAAGACGGCGTATTTTACATCAGTTTTAAGTTTCTGATCAGAATCTCTATTCCAATGAAAACGTGATTTTTTCCCATCTAGATAGCCTCAAAAGTATCAAAAGAAATTAAAAAACTGAAGAATGTAAAAGAAGGAATGAGCAGAGATAAGGGGCCATTTACAAAATACGTGATACTTTTTTCAGGAACTTCTGCCCCCCCTGCGTGGTACTTGTTCCATTGTTCTTGTTGGAACTTTAAACTTCTTTATATAATTTGATTTTGAATTAGCGATCTACGTACGCAAGTATTTATTTTGAATTTAGAAAAGGACGCATGTTCAAGTGAAGCTTTTGTTACATCCTATTCTGTTCTGTCAAAACCAAACCATTGTGTTTATGATGTCAAATTTAAAGGCCTGAATAAATAGTTTTTCTATAATAAATTAATATACTTATTTATGAATCTCAATGCTGTGCTAATTTAAGTCTGAACAGGTTATTGGCCTAGGGATTGTTTAAATCAATGAGTGCATGATAAATTGAAAGTCAAACCTTTTCCGAGGTTCATTTACCTAGAAAACAAAAATAGGCTTGAAATGCTAAATGTCAACAAATGGAGGGACGCGGTATGTAGCCGCTTTTATTGACAACAAAACTCGATGGTGCGAAGTACAATTTTTACGCAACAAGAATCAAGTTCTTTCAGCATTCAAAAAGTACAAGGTCATGGTCGAGAATTTCACTTGAGAGAAAATATAATGTGTACAAACAGACAATGGGAAAGAATACTGCAATCAAGAATTCGACAACTACTTGGAACAAAACGGCATTAGAAGAAGACTCACTATTTCTTACATACCGTAGCAAAATGGTATTGCTGAGAGAAGAAACCAAACTCTCATCGAAACTGCCCAGTGTATGATGATCGAATCTGGAATTGCCCATCATTCTGGGCAGAAGCTGTTGCCACAGCTAATCATATTAAAAATAGATGCCCTTCAAACTCTTTGGAAGGTAAAATTCCTTTTAAATTATGGCCTGGAAATGATCTAATTCTGTCGTACTTAAGACCTTTTGGTTGTAAAGTAATCATTCTTGATAAGCGACTAGGAAAGAGAAAATTCAATGCACGAGGAAGAAAAGGAATATTCGTCGGCTATTCAGATCAGTGTGAGGCTTACGGTATTCTTCGATATCTAAATGGAACAATGGATTACGGAATCGTTTTTAGCAAAAGTAACGAAAATTTGAAAGGCCTAGTAGATGCTGACTGGGGTGGTTGTCAACAAGATCGGCATTCCTTCACAGGATACGTTTTAAAAATGAGCGGGTCAACAATCAGTGGGGAAGGCCGGAAACAACGTGCAGTAGCATTATCCAGCACAGAAGCCAAATATATGGCATTGACAGAAGCTACCAAAGAAGCAATCCATCTAAAGAACTTCTTGGCTGAAGTAGGCGTTGGCGGACAAGATCCTGTTCTTGTACTCAACGATAATCAGGGGACCTTAAAATTAGCGAAAAACCCAGTATACCATGGACGAACTAAACATATTGACATTCGTCACCATTTTGTTCGCGAAGCTTTAAGAAATAAACAAATTATAATTGATTATTTAAGCACGAAGAAAATGACAGCCGATATTCTTACTAAGGGCTTAAACAAACCTAAGCATTCTAATTGTTTAATTTCACTAGGGGAACGGTAAACTTCTTTATATAATTTGAATTTGAATTAGCGATCTACTTACGCAAGTATTTTGTTATTTGAATTTAGAAAAGAACGGATGTTCAGGTGAAGCTTTTGTTTCATTCTATTCTGTTCTCGCAACACCAATCTATTATGTTTATGATGTCAAATTTAAAGGCCTGAATAAATAGTGTTTCTATAATAAATTAGTATACTTATTTATGAATCTCAACGCTCTGCTAATTTAAGTCTTAACAGTTCTTAACATGGAGAGTGATACTTCGACAGACTCCCCGGACCCCTAAAGGTATCACGTACTTTGTGAATGACCCCTAATGAAAAATAAAATAAAACATTCTCTTCAATCTATATTTTTTTACTAAAAAATCAATTTTTTCCAAATTTATAACTGTTCAATTTTTATTTATTCATCAAAATTTGCGTCCGTTTTGAAATATTCTTAACTATTCTATTAAAATTAATTTTTCAAAATAAAAATCATTCGAAACTTTCCCAGGAATCTTAAGGCAATATTTGTATTATCTTAAAAACTTTCAAAATCCTTAGAGGCTTACAAATTGTGTTAAAAAACTTCTAAATAACTCATCAACTTACTCGAATTTTTTCTAAACGAATACATTTTTATTTGTTATTTACACATCAATATTCAACATTTTCACTTGCAAATAAAATTTTTTAAATTAGAACAATTAAAATTAACATTGTAACCTTTAGCTTTCCGAAATTTTAACGATTCAAGGCTTTCTGTTTCTAACAATTCAGTTTCAAATTGTTTAGTTTTGAATATTTCATTTATAATTGTTCATTAAAAATAAACAGTCAAACATTGCTGACTATTAAAAAATTGTTCTTTTTCTTAATTACAAATTTTCAAATTTAACTCGTTAAAAATGGTATATTTTAGACTGAAACAACAGATAGTTCATAAAGTTTCAATCGAAAGTTTACATTTGATTAACTACTAAGGCTTTCGAATTGAAACCGTTCAATTTTTAACGTCAAAATCTGTAAATTGTTTAATTTTATCAGATTCAGATTCGCCCTATCAAACCAATCAATTATTGTTCAATTGCGAATACACGAACTACCGTTAAATTTTTAAAATCATTATTTAATTTATATTTACAGTTGATCAACTTAAAACATTTGTTGTCCAAAAATTTCAGTTTCAAAAGATATTGTATTTTATTGTGTAAGTCTTCAAAACTGCATTTTAACATTCTTTCAATTGAAAATGTACCATTAAAAATGAAGATGTAAAATGGAAAATTTTTATCGTAAAAGATTATAGAATTCCACATTGTAAACTGAATGATTTCATAATTGAAAAAGTTAACAACTCAACTTAGCTTCGGGCTATCAACAGATATTTCAGAATATGATTATGCTTCTCGAATGATAATACGTATTTTGTGCTTGGTAGCTTAACAAATTTTTCTTCAAAGAAACAAATAAAATAATATATAGTTCAATAATTCTGACATTGAAGACTTTTAATTAACACAGTAAAAACTCTGGGATAAATTTGGTTGCACCTAATTTTAAGATGGGGTTCCATCTCGCTCGGAGTTGGGGTACTAAACTTTCGCCCATTGTTTTTGCCGAAAAACTGTAAAAACAATTGACAGCAGGTAACGTTTCATGCTCCAATTCCGAGGGAAACCCTACCTTTTGTAGTGGTAGGGGAGCAACGGCGAATGCGGCGCACATAAAGGAAAATGCACGATTAAAATTCAAATATAAAGTAAAATATTGTAATAAAATCTATTTTGGTCAGGCCAATATCTTACCAATGCTCTATGCATGGTGATAATTTAATTGAAGTTCATTAAAACAGTCAATTAATGTCTTTTCCAAAAAGTCCATCTGCGCCAAGTTGTCCTACCTTGTTTGGTAATGTGGCGCGTTTTCAATTCAATTCATAATTATTGAATAAAAAACAAATTATGAAGAAAAATTAGTAAAATTTCATAAAAATAAGATAAATATATTTGCGTTCAGTATTATTAACGTAGTTGAGGGATTATGTCTGCCGAAATTCCAAGATAAAATGTTTTTTAACAGTGCAGAATGTCTTACAATAATTTGAGGGTTATGTCTGCTGAAACGTCAAAAAAAGATTTTTTGTCAACAGTGCAGAATGACTCACCAATATGCAAAATAATATAATGAAGGATATATTTAAATAATTATCAATGGGGAAACTTTTGACATAATTCTTTATAATAAACTATAATATTAAGACAAGGTTCAACCCGAATGCACCAGATTAGTCCCATTTGAATAGTATTTATTAAAGATTTTTTACATAAAAGTTTATTAATTTCACTCAAAATGTTAAACTTTAAAGCATTCAAGAAACTTGGAACAGTAGAAAGAACCAAAACTAACTTTTCGTCATAGAAGTCAGGCAATTAATTTAATTATCCCAATTTTTAATGATATAACGTTGAAAACATATATACATTGTAATATTAACGTCTTTTTGACAAAGGGAATTAATATAACTTCGGCACCGTAATCTCAGTCTTCCTTATTCTATTATATATATATGTTGGGCGCCAGACCTTTCTTGGGTCAAAAAAAAACAAAATCGCAATTAATAAACTAAGCCTCGAAAAGTTATCTCAACACTAGAATTCTAATTTTCAAATTCTAAACTCAAAAGAGAAAGCGACATAATTGAGAATACGATGTACCGGAATTAGAACTCACTTCAATTCAAACTAGCTCAGATCGCAAGTGAGAAAATTAGGCAGAAGGCACATATATCGATCAAAAATCACAAAATTGACGATTTCTTATTCTTACAATTTTAGTTTGACATCTTCAAGAATACTTTTCGATTTTTATAGCAAAATGAAACAGATTTCCGTTGAGAAATTTTACAATTGAATTCTTTGAAATATACAGTGAATGCATTTAATCATTTGAACATATTAACGATTCGATACTCCATGATTTCGCGGAATTCAATACTAGAGCCTGCCTCAATTTATTACGGTAAATTTCTCCTGAGAAGAGGACACAGGAAATATCAATTAATTTTCGATAATAAAGGGGTGGGGGGAAAGCAACTAACTATAGAAATTGGGTTGTGGGGCGAACAACTGAATTTTTAACAGATGAGAACAAATCTCAGATCATGGCACACATTTCACTGAGAAGAGTGAAGGGGACAACTAATTAATTTTCTGGGGCACTGAAGGGGATTGGAACAACTATTCACAAATTTCGGGGTATGGGGCAAACAACCAAAATATTTACAAAAAATCATGTTAAAGATAAATTTGTGCAAAATCAAAACATGTCAGAAAATAAAAGTCACAAAATCAAAAAAAAAAGTCACAGAATTAAATAACAGTCACAAAATCAGATCACAAAAGATAGAAATTACAAAATCAGGACAAACACTTTTCTGAATTTACGACATTCAATCCTGGGAAACCTCGTGGCCACTTGGCAAACCTAACCTCAAAACATTAATGGGAGCTTTCTGGGCAACAAATTGAATCCTAGGGCTTTCTTGGCCAACTAAAATCAAATAATATTTATCAAGGGCTTTCTCGGCCAACAAATTAAATTCTAGGGCTTTCTTGGCCAACTAGAATGAGACAAATCGAAATTTCAGGGTTATCATAATAAGGGGGATGGCTGAGAGGTTTCACAAGATTAGAAGTGAGAAAATCTTACCGGCAGATTCGCCGAGCACAGAAAATGTCCTTTCCTTCCTGGGAGTACCTCGGACGACCTGACTTGGACCCTCGGAGAAGCGGTGATACATTTTCTCTCGTACAGCACTGAGAATACTATACAGGCAAGAGGCGGAAGACACGAAACAAGAGACAAGAGGCTGAGTACTGACTCGCTCGAGAACTTATAACCTTTCCTAACCTACGTCACATCAGTCTTGCTTCACTCTAATTGGTCGAAATTCTGCCACTTCCGTAACGTCGCGTGGACAATAGTAGAACTAAAGCAAAGTCGTACTAAGTGAAGCGATACAGACATTTTTAATTTTAATATTCTAATTTCCGTTATTGCTAGCCTTAACCTAACAAATTTAAACCACTGTTTTTACTCTCCGAAAACGTCCTACGAGCATTTACTAACTAACGGGCTCATTTATAACAATTGAAAATCTTGCACCGTGGTTATAAATTCGGAGTATTGACGATACGGGCCTGAGCTGTAGAGTTACCACGCGTATAGCTGGTGCGGTTTTCTCATTCGAATTGCCTCAAACGAAGATGAATTGGATGTCGTGTTGACCGAGGAATCCTGAAGATTTCTGGAACAATCTAGGGTTTGTAGAGATCTAGGGGATTTCCAGTCCATATCTACAAGCGATTCCCAGTTGAGATTTGCAGGTGTTAGGTTGGTAGAATCAAAGCTTTGGTTGGAGTGGCGAGTTGGCTGAGTCCTTATGGCGTCCCGATGATTTGCAACCTCCTGCGATATCCCACGATGATGATGTTGACTCCGAGCAAGGGTTTACATGTAGAAAAATTAAAATTTCGAAACGAATCAGCGATAAGAAATTAAATTATAAACTAAATCGAAACGCATCATGGAGTATCGTGTAGCCTCAGTGGTGTACCAGACATTATAATTCATAATTTGATGAATTATCTTTAACTTAAATATTATCATGAAATATGTCTTGCGAGTTGCAAATTGCAGCATCACAACTCTCCCCTCCTGAGGGAGGACCGAGCCAGGTCTTCATCCAGAAGTGGTTTGTGACATTCTGGACAATCAAAATTTTGCACTCCAAGCAAGCAAAACCTCTAGCCAATACTTATGGGACACGCGGCTCCAGGATAGATTCGCAAGTAAATGTTAAATAATAAAGGATAACAATTCTACTACTAATAATTATAAAATTACGTTCAAATTTATTCAAGATTATAAATTCCTACATTAATTGAAGACTACTCATTACTATTTAAGTATTTTATATAAAATTAGAAATCTTCAACTATCACTAAAATTTATAATACTTATGATCACGTTAATACTGTTTTTTTTTTTATTGTTTGTTCTTAAGGCACTCCAAGGGGACGGGATCCAACTAATTTTAGTCTACTTTATTGAATTAGATAACTAGGAGGGCGACAATTTTCGGGGCTTTAGGAACAACAAAGGACTAATAGAGAATATTGGCAGCTACAAACAAAGGTGAAGTTTATTCAATGATTTAGTAAAATGAGGGTGAGCGACACCAAAGTTATAGAATTTATAAGCGTAGATAATGAAAGTGTGGGTATCGACTACAGGGAGTGTAAGGGGGTACACAATTTTCCTTTTGTTTGTTTTGGATCAAGTAATAATGTTCGTGAGATAAGAGAGCTTTTGAGTTTTGGCGGTAAAAAAAATTAAGGTGGCAATTCGTGAGGTGAATTTCGATGAGATTTAGGGGTGTCTGCCTGTTGTCTGACTCGTTGCAGCTGACACATTGGCGGACTGTGATCCCAGGTTGTCCACAATTGAAGCAGAACTTGTTTATGAATGGCTTTTTACAGGCTGGATAACAGTGGCACAATTCATGGCAGTTCCAACATCCGGGTCTAATCTTAGTACTCTGGAGCCAACTGGGCTCCCAACTTGCCATTTGGGCAAAACCTTCAGGGCATTCGACCTGGATATCTAGGAGCGATAGGGGCTTCTTTTTTGCTAGACTCTCTGGTCGGTTTTCTTCGGACGTAGTTGATCTTCCGTATGGGCTGTCCTCCATTGATGCGGAAAGAACACGTGACTTCTGAGAGGTTTTGGAACATGCTCGAGTCCGTACAAAATTACACCTCAAAATCGGTGCCTCATCCGGGACTTAAGATTCTTGGTCTTCGAATACTGGGATGTCTCTCACCAGTACTTCAGGTATTGATTCTTCACATTCGACACCTTCAATTTCCCGGTCTTGATTCCATATGTCCCTGGGTGCTTCGTAACTGCGGCTCTTCAATGGCCAACCAGTGAGACGAGGATCGAGAAGGACCAGCTCTTGGCTCAAAAGGTTCTGTGTGAGCGGGCTTTTCCTCCTGGGCTCTCTTCGCAGGTTTTTCGGATTCCACAACAGGAGCCACATCCTTTTCGGAGAGTGCTGAGCGGTAGAGCTCTTCGAGAACAACGTCCATTTCCACTTCCTCGTCATCGAAGATCTCCACTAGGATGACGCCAGTATCAGGATCTTCTTCTGTCGGAACTTCCGCGGTTCTCGGCCTTGCTGCATGTTCCATCTCTGTGGTGATGGCCTCCCTCACCGCTATAAATAGTCCTGGGTACCTGCTACGAATCTTATCGATGATGACCTGATAGGGCTTTAAATATCTTCAGCCCGGTGTTTCGCGCACTTTTCTATTGTCCTCTTCCGTGAACTCACTATCGTCCGGTTCCTCTATCATCCCCTTTTCGAGAATTATTTTCCTCAATTCCTCTACTTCGGCTTGTAGCCCGTTGGCGTAGTCACTCAGATTTTTCAGAAGTTCTTTCTGGTTTTTAATAAGTAAATCTTGGTCTTTGAGTTTGGAGTTCAACGTTTCCATCTTATCTGTCCTCCGTTGAAGTTTGGCATATACATTTTTTATGATCTCGTCTCGAGGATCCATACTATGCGATTTCCTAGACGATGAATGGGCTGGTTGATCTGTGTAGTGGAGACTGTAAGGGTAACTGAGGGGCGACTATGAAGGTCGATGATCAGGTTAACGGTGATGGCGACTAGGGAAGCGACTAAGGGGGACGACTACTGCGTCTGTAAATCAGAATCAGGATCGAAGTCAGAAGTTATATAGGGCTTGAGGTCTTCTTTATGGATTTTACTAATTTTATTATTCGATAAACTACTGATTTCATAACCGGTAGGGGACAAGACTTTAGAGATTCGATGTGGTGCGACGAACTTAGGATTGAGCTTAGCAGCTATTTGTTTCTTTTTAGATGATGGGATACGACTACGAGATAATACGAGGTCACCACGGGAAAATCTTAACTGCTGACGGCGAAGGTTGTAGTGACTAGACTGATTTTGAAAGGCACTATCGAGATTCTTGATAACCCAGTCTCTCATAATTTGTAACTTCGTCATGCGTTCTTTCCACAATTCGGAGGCTTGGGGGTCTATTATAGGTTCACCGTCTTCTCGTCTTCGCAAAGAATTGATGGGCTTAGGATCGTTACCAAGGTTTAAAAAGGCAGGGGTAGTTTTTAGGGCAGTGTGATAAGCGGTATTATAGGCAAAGCGAAACTCAGACAAATGATCATCCCAGGAGCGATGGTTCTTGTTTATATATGATACTATCATTGTTTTCAATATTCGATTAACCCGCTCAACGGGGTTAGCTTGTGGTTGGTACGGAGGTGTAGCAGAGTGTAAAATATTGAATTCCTGAGCCATGGAGCGAAGATTGTTATTAATAAACTCGGTGCCATTGTCTATTAAAAGAACCTTTGTGATCCCCAGCGATGTATTATGAGTTCTTGGAATGAATCGCGAATTCTTTTACCGGTAGCCGATCGCAACGGAACACACTCAACCTACTTCGTAAACAAGTCCTGGATCACGAGCACATATTTAAATCCTGACATACTTGGGGGGAACGGTCCCATTATATCCGCAGCCACGACAATCCAGGGCTGTTCCACGACGCGCTGTCCCATAAATCCCGCGGGTGCCTTCTGATCTACCTTGCAAGCTTGGCAAATTTCGCATTTACGGACATAGTCGGCTACATCTCTATAACATCCTGGCCAAAAATAATCTGAGGCAATCCTCATATACGTTTTTTGAGTGCCTAGATGACCAGCTTGGGGTTCATCATGAGCTTCTTCTAGAATTACTTCGCGCTCATCGTCGCCTTGGGACGAGCTTCCATTCATTCATATCCCGGACTAAGGTTGAAATGAGGGGATCGGGTCGATAATGATAAAGTTTATTTTCTAAAATTTTTCAGGTGGGAAATTTTTCGGGGAAATCGGTCACGGCAAGGAAACGACGAAAATACCAAGAGGGTGTTGGGTTACTAATGAGGTGTATTGTTTCTATAGGGTCTTCATGTATTGTAGATAGGGCATCGGGGACGTGATGAAGGGCTCCTTTTCTATGTACTATTTTATAATCATACTCGTGTAACGATAACGCCCATCTCGCGTGTCTACCGGTTGGATTTTTAAGATTATGCAGCCAACGCAGGCTACTATGGTCTGTGATAACCGTGAAATGGTAACCTTCCAAATAGGCGCGAAACTTTTGAATGGCCCATATAACGGCAAGACATTCTTTTGCTGTAGTATTATATTGCTGTTCTGCTACTGTTAGAGACCTACTAGCAAATGATATGACATGTTCTATTCCCTCAATAGTTTGTGTTAATACTGCGCCCAATCCGGTATTGCCAGCGTCAGTTTGCAATTCAAAAGGAACCTCGAAATTAGGACAGGCTAACACAGGGGCATCGGTTAAACATGTTCTAATTTGCTCGAAAGCTAGTTGTTGATCCTCGGTCCATGTCCATCGTTGACCCTTTCGAAGAAACTTAGTTAAGGGTGAAGCTAAGGTAGCATAATCTGGGATGAATCTACGGTACCACGAAGCCATTCCTAGGAAACGTCTGATTTCTTTTAGGTTTCGGGGCACAGGGTACTCTAGAATGGGTGATACTTTTTCTGGATCGACCTGTAAACATCTTTCATTTACCAAGTAACCCAAATATCGGACCTGTGACGCGCAAAACTCACATTTGTTAGGATTTAATTTCATACCAGAATCTCTAATTTTACCTCATTTTACCTAATTTTAACACTCCAAGTGCTCCTCAAAAGTCTCCGTCACGATTATTATATCGTCCAGATAGGCAAAGCAATGGGGTTCCATTTCAGGGCCAATCAGGCGATCTAGTAATCTCTGGAAAGTTGCGGGGGAATTTGTAAGGCCAAATGGCATTCTTTTAAAGTGAAACAGCCCACGTCCTGTTTCTGTGAATGCGGTCTTTTCACGACTTCCTAACTCGAGCGGAATCTGAAGGAAGCTTTTGAATAAATCAATTTTGGAGATATATCAAGCTTTGCGCAACTTGTCTAGTATCCCGTTCATCTGTGGAAGGGGGTAAGCACCTTCTTAGTGACGTCATTTAACTTACGAAAATCCAAGCAAAATCGATAACTCTCATCTGGCTTCCAAAACATCACAACAGGGGACGACCAATCGCTTTTCGAGGGCTCTATAATATCATCTGCTAACATGTGATCTACTTCCGCGATTTGAGCCTCCATGACTTATGGAGATACTAAATAATGCCTTTGTTTTATAGCTGGATGTCCATTAACATCAATTATGTGTTCTTTTAGATCCGTTAATCCCAGTTTTTCGGGAATTTCCGATAATTCGATTTTTAAACATATTTTAAGTATTTCGGCCTGATTCGTTGTTAACTCATTTAACCCGCAGCAACTATCTTTGGTCCATTTCTCTATTTCGAATGTAAATATTCTAAAGGGGTCCTCCTTAAAATTCCAGGTCCTGTCTACAAAATCTATTTGCATTTCGAAAAATTTCATGAAATCTAAACCCAGAGCTAGGGCTACTGGTAAGCATTTCAATGCTCGCACAGACATGAGTCTCCCTTTTTTTCTAGTTCTATGGGTACCGTAACTTCTTGAGAAACTACTTCCAAGCTACTGTTTGCCACCTGCACTAAACCATTACTCTGATTGATTTTCAATCCCAAATTTTCAGCGAGTATCATACCTTCTGGTCCTATGAAGGTCCTGGAGGAACCTGAACAGCTTCAGAAAGAACTATACAAGCAACTTTATTACTTTTTAGGGGCTCTTCAGGAAAGTTAGGAATCGCTACAGCCCCGCTTAACGATTCCTTTGCTCGTTTACCGTGCAATTAGGACAGAAAGGCTTCGTCACGTCTTTCCTCCCACAACCAAAACAATATATGCTTCTAGGTTCGTCACAATGCTGGTGTGTCTTCTGTTAATTTAGGGGATAATCGGTCAAACATAGCTAACATACACGTTAAATAATCAGCTACAGGTTCGCGCTCACCCTAAGTACGTCTATGTATCTCTTGGGTCAATTCAAATTGAAAATCAGGATCGCTAAACCTGTCACGACCATCCGCGGCAAACTCGTCGAAAGTTAGCCAACCATTTTTATGTCCGTCATACCACCTTCCAGCTATTCCTGACATGAAGAAGGGGAGGAGGCACAACAATTCCCTATCATCTACTTGGACCATTGCACGTGCGTTAGCTATTCTTGTCAGAAAGGTATCTGGATCTACATGACGCGCTCCCGAAAATCTTAAGATTCCATTTTCGCATGATATCATAGGTAGCGGCCAACGAAGCAGACGGAAAACTGTGGCGAGAGTACATTGCACTATTATTATTATTATGAAAGTGACTAAACGGGGGATTTTGTCTTGGGTGACGCTGACTATTATTATAATTGGGAATATCTAAATAGGGATCAAAACTAACCTGTGGACGACTTGAACGATTAAACACATTATTGTGAGAGTGGGTAATTTCGAGATTTGGATCCGTATTAGCATATGAGCGACTATATCGAAGGGTCGTTCTATTTCCTCGAGGCCTAAGATCCGTTTTAAAAAACTCATTTTCACAACTTTAATGGTCTCGTTTCTCTCTATTTGTTTGATAAAAGGAACTATCACGGTTTCTACCATCTGGAGAGGTATTTCTAGGTGCATTGTGAGTCCTACTACCTGAGACGATATCTGTAGGAACATCAAAAATTCTATCCTCTCGGGAAAAATGTCTAGGAATATCTCCATATCTATTTTCACTAGAAATATTTCTTTGAATATCCCTAGTACCTCTATACTCGTGTAGAATATTTTTCTCATGATAATAATTATCAAGAGGATAGTTTCGTTCGTGAGAAGGTCTTTGACGACTACTAGGGTTTAAAGAAGGTCTATCATAATACGTGTCATAATAAACGGGGCGATCTCTTCGACTATCCTGAGAATTTTTACGGATACTAATAGTAGGGGGACGACTAACATTTTCCCTTCTAGATCGCGGAAGGTCGTATCTAATATCTCGTGAAAATTTATCTCGATAGTAACGAACAGTTGGATTGAAAGATTGATCATTAAAATAAGTAATTCGATTTCCGCAATAATTATTCGAATAAAAATCCGCATGATCTTCAAAAAAATTATTCGGATAAAATTCTGCAAGGGTATCGTTGTGATCTATTGAATAAAATTCTTCACGACGATTATTTCTAAGCCTTTCTTCACTCTCGGTGACTTCTCTTAATTTAAAGTCGTTCGTAGAATTCGTGTCGTGTATCGGAGTTTGTTTGTTTACATCACGAGATTGAGCTCTTCTCGACGAACTCTGATCAAGAACAATCGTTGGGGGCTCTATTGTATCATCTAGAATGATTATCCCGCCTTTATTTATTTTCGATGGATAAGAAGTTTTATTTACGACTTTATTTGTCTCTTTCCGTATTGCGCCTAAATTTGAACTTATATTATCTCGCGCTTTCTTGTTTTCTAAATTTGGGGCGGATTCTGCCGGTTCCAATTGAGTTTCATCGGGGTCGTCATCGGAATTTTCTTCGATGGAACTTGAATCTAATACTTTTTTAAAGGGGTCAGTTTCGCCACGTGCTCAGTGTTGAAACCTAGAAAGGTGTTCGCGCAGAACCGGAAGCGCACCGTCGCTTGACAGTCCTCGATTCACGAGTTCGGTCTCAAGGTCTTCCTTGTTTAGGGCGGAAATCCACACGTCGTCTGGATGCATGTGTTCGACCATGGCTTATGATCAATACACTTGATTTAATTAGGATTACCGGGAACTGAATGATTTTAGGAAGTAGTATTTTTTTTAAGGATTATGTTCCGCATATCGAATCTCTAAAATCCTTTGGGGTGTTTAGGTAATTTTCTAAGACTATAATTGCCTACCAATTTTTTATAACTGTGGTTCCAAAGAAAAATCAACTTTACGAAATTAATTCTCAGTCACCAGAAACTCTTATCAATACTTAATTTTCAGGGCCCCACGTTGGTGACGCCATTGTAATATTAATGTCTTTTTGACAAAGGGAATTAATATACCTTCGGCAACGTAATCTCAATCTTCCTTATTCTATTATATATATGTTGGGCGCCAGACCTTTCTTGGGTCAAAAACAACAAAATCGCAATTAATAAATAAAGCCTCGAAAAGTTATCTCAATACTAGAATTCTAATTTTCAAATTCTAAACTTCAAAGAGAAAGCGACATAATTGAGACTACTATGTACCGGAATTAGAACTCACTTCAATTCAAACTAGCTCAGATCCCATGTGAGAAAATTAGGCAGAACGCGTGGTTTCGTATTGATAAGGGTTTCTTAATCGTGAATAAAAAAACAGCGAATCATAATAGCAATTAATCAGGTTTTCATTTATTTTTAATAGATTAATACGATTGGTGGAACATATACAAACATATACATACATTGATTAGCAGTTCGAACTTGAAAGTTCATTGCCTCACTACCCGATTCGGGTAGTGTTTCTAGGTGGATATTTACTACCAATGTGGGCCCACCACACCCACGATGGTGAAACATATATCGATCAAAAATCACAAAATTGGCGATTTCTTATTCTTACAATTTTAGTTTGACATCTTCAAGAATACTTTTCGATTTTTATAGCAAAATGAAACATATTTCCGTTGATAAAGTTTAAAATTGAATTCTTTGAAATATACAGTGAATGCATTTAATCATTTGAACATATTAATGATTCGATACGGAAATATCAATTAATTTTCGATAATAAAGGGGTGGGGGGAAAGCAACTAACTACAGATATTGAGTTGTGGGGCGAATAACTGAATTTTTTACAGATGAGAACAAATCTCAGATCATGGGACACATTTCACTGAGAAGAGTGATATAATAAATCATTTTCAGGGGACAACTAAATTATTTTCTGGGGCACTAAAGGGGATTGGAACAACTATTCACAAAATTCGGGGTATGGGGCAAACAACCAAAAGATTTACAAAAAATCATGTTAAAGATAAATTTGCGCAAAATCAAAACATGTCAAAAAATAAAAGTCACAACATCAAATAACAGTCACAAAATCAAATAACAGTCACAAAATCAGATCACAAAAGATAGAAATTACAAAATCAGGACAAACACTTTTCTGAATTTACGACATTCAATCCTGGGAAACCTCGTGGCCACTTAGCAAACCTAACCTCAAAACATTATTGGGACCTTTCTGGGCAACAAATTGAATCCTAGGGCTTTCTTGGCCAACTAAAATCAAATAATATTTATCAAGGGCTTTCTCGGCAAATAAATTAAATTCTAGGGCTTTCTTGGCGAACTAGAATAAGACAAATCGAAATTTCAGGGTTATCATATTAAGGGGGAAGGCTGAGAGGTTTCACAAGATTAGATGTGAGAAAATCTTAGCGGCAGATTCGCCGAGCACAGAAAATGTCCTTTCCTTCCTGGGAGTACCTCGGACGACCTGACTTGGACCCTCGGAGAAGCGGTGATAGATTTTCTCTCGTACAGCACTGAGAATACTGTACAGGCAAGAGGTGGCAGACACGAAACAAGAGACAAGAGGCTGAGTACTGACTCGCTCGAGAACTTATAACCTTTCCTAACCTACGTCACATCCGTTGCTTCACTCTAATTGGTCGAAATTCTGCCACTCCCGCAACGTCGCGTGGACAATAGTAGAACTAAAGCAAAGTCGTACTAAGTGAAGCGATACAGGCATTTTTAATTTTAATATTCTAATTTCCGTTATTGCTAGCCTTAACCTAACAAATTTAAACCACTGTTTTTACTCTCCGAAAACGTCCTACGAGCATTTACTAACTAACGGGCTCATTTATAACAATTAAAAATCTTACACCGTGTTTATAAATTCGGAGTATTGACGATACGAGCCTGAGCTGTAGAGTTACCACGCGTATAGCTGGTGTGGTTTTCTCATTCGAATTGCCTCAAATGAAGATGAAATGGATGTCGTGTTGACCGAGGAATCCTGAATATTTCTGGAACAATCCAGGTTTTGTAGAGAATCCAGGTGATTTCCAGTCCATATCTACAAGCGATTCCCAGTTGAGATTTGCAGATGTTAGGTTGGCAGCAGCGCCTTATGGTGGAACTGGCAGGAGAATTCAAATGGTAGAATCAAAGCTTTGGTTGGAGTGGCGAGTTGGCTGAGTCGTTATGGCGCCCCGATGATTTTCAACCTCCTGCGATATCCCACGATGATGATGTTGACTCCGAGCAAGGGTTTACATGTAGAAAAATTAAAATTTCGAAACGAATCAGCGATAAGAAATTAAATCATAAACTAAATCGAAACGAATCATGGAGTGTCGTGTAGCCTCAGTGGTGTACCAGACATTATAATTCATAATTTGATGAATTATCTTTAAATTAAATATTATCATGAAATATGTCTTGTGAGTTGCAAATTGCAGCATCACAACATGTAATGAAACTACGTCCATAGCAGAAAATGCTTTAATATTCGAAAACTCGAACGCGCCACATTAGCCGCCGCGCCGCATTCGCCGCGCTCCCCTACCATTCACACTACCAAGACTAATTTTTGTTTCAGGGAAATGGTACCCTGAAATTAGCGTTTGATTCACACTTTGTTTTTTCTGTGAAATTGCTATTCAATACAGTAAACACATTTTAATGGTTTTAAGAATATTGATAAATTTCAAAATAGTAAGCTTTCTCCGAAGTTTTTGACTTCTTTTTAAATGTATATTTATATTTTACGTTTAAGTTTTTTTTTTTTGAAATTAAAATAATTTTGTCATTCTTTAATTCATGCAGTTGAGGTAAACATCCCAGTAATCGTGACCTTAGTCCCAGTAATCGTGATGGCAATTTTCTTGCTTTTTATGTATGTGAATTCGTGAAGAGTAATATATAGTCTTCAAATATCTTATTCGTCTGAATTCAGCGAAAATATTTTAGGGGGCCTTATTCATTTGAAAGTGTCAACACGAATTAATATCAGTGTCGGTCAGTTCGTTTTAATCTGCGAGATTTTAAGTCAAGCTCCAATTCGCCAGAATTCGCCAGCGCGAATACAGTTAAAAACTGGCCTATTGAATCGAATTCTTAAGGTATAACTAACGCGCAGGGGCATATAGGATCTGTTGTGAATATATATTAATGATTCCCGTAGCTCAGTGTTGTCCTCTGGACTTATACACTTGGGATCGCTGGGTCGAGACTCGAGGCATGCAATTTTCATTAATTTTTTTCGAAACGACTTTGACCACAAATTAAGGCAAATTGACACGCATTCAATTCGCGCTGGCTCAGATCGTTTCAACGAATCAGAAAGCAGAATTCGGGCGAATTTAAACATGTCAATTCGCCGCAATCCACCCGAATTAGTTTCTTTTTTCTGGGATAGTAAACTTCAATTATCTTATTTGAAAAATTCGAGTCTGGGCTTTTTTTTGGGGGGGGGCGGGCAAGCCGCCGTGTCCCCCCCTCTGGATCCGCGCCTGGACTCGACATCTTTTATGATTTGTAGTTTTTTTTATCAGGTGATGAAGGGAACTTTTAACAAAATTGCTTCAGAGTGGATAAAAAGGGACAGGTTTATAATACGAAAACCATGTGGAATATAACCTCAAAAATAAGGAAACGTCAAATTGAACAAAATACCTTTGAGTGGAAGAACTGTTCAAGATTCATTTAATTTACATTCAATGCTGATGTTTACTAGACAATGAACTCAAAAGAAAATAGAAAAATTTGCAAGTATGCTGAATGACCATCAAATGACCTCCAGCCTATGTTATCCTAAAAGCAGTCAAAACAATGAATTTTGCTTCTAAATAAAATAGATCATTGTAGTTTTCACTAAGAGTGTTTCGTGCAACAGTATTTTATTACAGTTCAAGTAATAATTAAAATTAAGTTTCCAAATTTAATTTTCACATTTTTGTCATAGAAAATGAATTGTAGGGTCCCTTCCTTGCCGTGTCTTATTTTGACTGCAATTAAATCAAGTCCAATTTTAGGTGTGTATAGTATAAACTCTCTGAATAATTCAGGAAATTTGCTGTAAATTTAGATATACAGAATTACAGATCTCTAATGTAATATACATTTAAAAAATTTTAATTTTCAATTTGGATTTCTGGTCAGGAGTGAACGTTGCGGTGAAACGGATCATTGTGTCGTTCTTGCATAGTGCCCCTCAATTATTATTAAATGTAAAAAATAATCTATCAATTGAAAATAAATATTTGCAATTCATGTCTAAAATATCAAGCGTTTGGAAAAAACTTTCTCGAAAACAATGAGTTTTCCAAAAATACAGTATTTTTTATAGTAGACAGGTCTATGTTAAAATCAACAGTTTCAAAAATGAATAGAGTTAACTAATTTCTCTCCTACCTCCTTTCAAATAATTAACAAAAAATCCAATCTGAACTTCGAGAACGCTGCCTCACAGAGCAGTCCTCGCGACGCATTTACTAACAGCACAGGCAGACGTCAAATACTTTTTTCCAAATCTGAATATCTCAGTAAACTTTTAACGAATTGATATGGGATTTTCCAAAAACTTCATTCAACATTTATGAACAAATCCCTCACTGAAAGTTGTATGAAAGTCGAAGTTACCTAGATACTTTTTACCGGCGAAACCAAGAAAACACAATTATCGATTGACCTCATTTTGCAATTAAATATTATTAAACAATAAGCGATTGTTAACTTTTTCATGATTTCCTAGGCATCGCTAGTGTATTTTGAATGTGTTCTGCGAATATGAACTCATTTAAATAATATTTGACCGAGTTAGAACCATTTATGTTCTATGCTGGGCAGGAATATATGCCGATACAGCACGCATTTTTTACCATTCATTAGGATCAGAAATAACTATTTTTGAGCTTTTAATATTTAAAAATATCTAATATTTCGTGAATTTTACGATTATCGGTCACTTTAAAATGAACGCGCGTACACAGGACTTTTGTCCATTGGGTCTTTACCAAGCAGATATATATTTGGAACTAATATGCATAGTTTACGGCTTACCCGGGTCAGAAATAACCATTTTTGAAACATTAGCGATGAGAAATCTATTATTATTATTCCCTATTTTGACATATAACGATCTTGCGCGAACTGAATACATTTTTTTTGACACTCATATTTTTCGGGAGTTATTTTGGCACCCACCAGAAACTTTTCAGCCCTACCCAAAAACGAAAGTAAAATATTTAATTTTTTCGATACGCCCTAATACAAAGAATAGACGTAGAGCACAAAACCTTCATAGAAAAGATGCGACTCGCGAGTGAAATAGTCAGACGTAGCAACAGATATCTGCATTAAAATGACGTATCGCCAGGTTTTAGCGTTGGAGAGACGTAGCAATTGTTTTTTATATTGAAAAGATGCGTTGATTGGTGTCTGTGTGGTCCCGTGTCAAAGAAAGACGTAAGCCTGAGTTTTACAAATAAATTGACGTACTAACATTGAAACATGTTAAAAGGAGATTCTATTTAAAAAATAATATTATTCGCAGAAAATTAATTGTTAGTAATTATTAACTAGCAATTAATAATAATATGTTACTCATAATTATAAAAACTTCTTATCTCCGATACAGATGAAATATTCTAGCTCTAAGGTTTAGGACTTTATAACTTGATTTCAATCAAGTTTAAGTATTTAAAAAGAAATTTACATATTAAACTTTTACTGTCTTCATTATTAATAAATTATTTTGCAAGTTTTTATTTGTTAAAAACTTCAAATATTTACAAATTTTACTGGAATTCGCATTTAAAAATTGGCACATGGAAACTTATAACCTAGAATATAAGTAGTAAGGCACCACTATGGGCCGATTACCCCCACCCTACCCTACATCCCGTTATCAGCTAGACCGCGTTTGTATCGGTAGGTTTAGTCCAAACTCAGCACCACTATGGGCTGACTACCCCCACCCTGCCCTACAACCCGTCATCAGCTAGACCGCATTTGCATATATGGGGCATAATTTCTGAAGTGTACCCACCTCGAAAATGAAAGTTGTCCGATCGGGCTAAAAATTGGCCCAATTGTAGTCCTATTAGATAGTACTCTTCACACCAA